>NDXB01005806.1:84280-176572 GCA_002631895.1 Agapornis roseicollis | reverse complement strand
GGGGCAGGGGGGGGACGGTGGGGGGGGGTACCGCTGGGGGGGGGGGGGGGGGGGGGGGAGCAGTATTGAAGGGGCAAGAGGAAGGAGAGGCACCTTTTGGCAAGCTCATATTTGGTTGCCGGGAGGTGGGAGGCCATAGAAATCCCTCCCTGGGTTAAAGGGTTACAGAGCTAAAAAGCTTCTGCTTTTCTCTGGTGTTGAAAATCACATCTGTGAAGCTCCTGGGCACTGGTGTTTTAGCAATACCTTCCCAGGGCTCTGCTTATGCAAAGCACTGATTCACTTTGCAGGCTCCTCACAGGGAGGAAAAGGGCAGGCTGGTCCCGGCTGAGGAGAAGCCAGCTTGGAGTATTTTGTTCGAATTCTTGCTTTTCCCTGCATAAAGCAGGGGGAGAGGGAGGTGGGGGCACCCCACGGGAAATGGTGGAGCCCGCTTTGGGGTGTCCTGAGCCTAGAGAAACCAGCTCCCTGAACCATTCCCATGGGATGGCTAGCAGGTCGCTATGCACGCTCTGTGCCAAGGAGCCGAGCCCCAAACAGCGAGCACCCACAGGCACCCAGACCCTCCCAGGCACCCGCCACGGCTGCTCGCCACGAGAGGGTGCATTGAACCTGTGGGAGAGTCTCCATGGGTGCTCCCTTCCTCTGCGCCCTGCGAGAGGACCCCAGCTCAGGATCTTTGGGTTCCAGCCCCAGTCAGACCAGGCGCAGGGTTTGGGAGCAGCATGAAAATGAGCACTGCTAAGATATAAAAAGCTCATTTGGGCTTGTCAGCTTCCCTGCTTCCAAACCCTGTCCCAGGAGCACCACTTGCAAGGCAGGAGGGTATCGCTGGCCTATGGGTGGCAAAATCAAAAAGAAGGCATCCTGTTTTCCCATCTTCTTCCACTTCCATCCCCAGATTCACCAGATGTAGGGTCAGGACTTGATGTGAAAGGAACCTTTTCCCATATCAGTGTTAGCCAAGCCCTTTTTTCTGCCACTCAATGGCAAGAGACAAAGTTTCAGCCTCCTCAATAGAAAAGTTCAAGCAAATCAACAAGGGCTCTGCTCACCTCTCATCCTCCCCATGAGCCCAGCGTGCTGCTGAGCTCATTTTTCAGGCACTGCCTGCCCCGCTCACTAATGGCCCTGTCTTCTCAGTTTATTCTGCAGAGATCCACGATGCTCACTTTGTTGTAACAACCACCTCCACGCAGCAGCTGTTTCAGACACTAGCCTCAGCTTTTCAACAGAGATCTGTATCCATGCAGAAAAACGTACCAGGGAAGAGGTGTGATGCCCAATAACCTTCTGCCCAGCCTGGCAACGGGACCATTGGAGAGCACTACTGACATCTCCCAGGCTTTTATCCTGCTGGATTTGAAATTCCAGCCCTTGGACACAAATTCAGCTCTAGCTTTGTTCTACCAATATTGCTTTTAAATGACAGACCTTAGAAAACGGGTGGTACAACAGGAGTAACAAAATGAGATGCACATGAGAAAACAGGGGACTCTTCCCTCTTTCTAAGGACTCTTCTTTGCGTTTTCATCCCTGCAGGGTTACAGCCTTGGCAAGGAACAGTTCGGCCTGCAGACAAGTGCAGAGCATGAAAGTGATTTATGGTGGCGCTGACGGGGAGGAGAGTTTGGTTTCAGGTTCTTCTCATGATGCTTTGTTAGTGTGATATGGTTGATGTTAAGTGCCTGGCAGGAAAGATCACACCTTGACAGGGTTTGGTTCATTTTATACAGCTCCTGGGGCAGCATTTCTTTTTCAGCTTTTGAAACGCATTCCTTCTACAGCAGTCACGCTGCCCTGGCCAAGACATTGGCTGAAAGGAGAAGACCTCGCTGATGCTAAGTGGTATACAGCTTCATATACAGCTAATATACTTCAACAAGCAAAGGTGAATCAGGCCCACAGCTGTTCATGTATGCCACCAGCTCATTCTGTACCCTGCCATCTCCCCTCATCCAAAACAAGCCATCAACTGAAATCTGCCCACTAGGCACATTTCCCGTGAGCAGATCAAACTCACACTGGTGTAGCCCTGCAGGAACTGAGGCAGGTCCCTCTGCTAACAGGCAAAGCCCACCTTGTTCACAGAGCATCAGAACTCTCAAAAGCCACTTTTCTTCTGCTGGGAAGGAGATTGGGTCAAACCCTTTCAACATGACCACAGCTCTTTCACTGCACCATCTTCCTTACTCCTTTCTACTAACCAGTGGGTTGAAGCTTTCATGTGGTGAGGACTACACTAGCTCTGCTTCACCACCTGGTTTCAATCTGTCAAGTACTGAAGCATCTCAGTTTTCCTTCACTGTATCCCTATTCTTCTCAAAGGTTATATGGCCTTTGGGCTTTGAAAGGCAGTATGTACCCACCAACACTGAATCATGGAACACCTGGAGTTGGAAAGGGACCTTTAAGGATTATCAAATCCAACTGTTATTCAACTGAGAAGATCTTCCTGGCCTTGGGAAGACTAGATGAAGAGACACTGCATGCCAGCATGGAAGATGATTTCCCCCTGTGCTGTGCATGCACAGTAGGACAGTCCCTGCTACATTTGAAGCTGGACCAGAAGATATTCCTTAAAGGAAAGTGTTTCTTTCCAAGCAGCCTCCCTGTCAGTGATTCAGGACAATGAAACATTGCTGCAATCAGCATTTCGTTTATACACAGACTTGCTTGGAGCATCCATAGTGTGGAGCCAGACAGCCCCAGACACAAGGGAATGATGGGCCAAGGAATTCATTTTCCTATCTTGAGCTGTCAAAATGTAAACTGTGTGGTTAGACATCCCAAGGAACCTGAGTCCTGCTAGGTCAGAAGTTATTTCTCTTGCTCCAACAGCATGGATCCAGAAGACTCAGCTGCCTTCCATACTCTTTGGTAGCTTCATATGATCAAGCAGTGACAGGGAAGACCATAGCAAGCCTGTATGCTTCCCCCAGCCTGGGAAATCCTCTGCTGTTGGATAAACTAGAAGCTGGAGAAAGGACTGGACCTCAGGACTCTTTGGCTCAGCAGAAGGATGCCAGATCTGATCCAAGTGAACTTCTGGTCTTTTCAGACATAGCAACAATGAAGTTCCTACCACCAAGGACAACCATGGGACCAAAGGGTGGACAGACACTTGAAGAATCACATTGTGTTGGGAAGACATGGGGAGGCTCTGCAAGAGAGAGGAAAGAACAAAAGCAGGATCAGAGCCCTGCATTCAGCTCATAAAAGGCACAGGCCTAGAGATTGTCATTGGAGAAGTGCAGGGTCTCCTGCTTTGCAGGCAGTGCTGTCACAAGCAGGTCTAGGAAGAGAGCAAAAGGTGATACCCCTGTTTACTTGGGAACCTCACACAGCTTGAACACAAACTTCCTGGTGCCATGTAACCTCCAGTTTACTCGCTGCACACCAGTACCAGAACACCACAAGCCTCTGTAAAAGCAAACACAAAGTCCCCAGGCTCCTGGAGGGTTTCAGACTCACAAGTACCAGAGCCAGACCATGGGGCTGGAGACCAGCATGCCAAACCCACCCCCTAGAAACCCCATTTATTCTCCATGGCTGGCAGTGGATGAGGACAGAAGGGGATGGAGTGGGCAGCGTGCAGCAGAGGTTCCTGCTGGTGCCTGTGGTTGCAATGGAAATTACAGACCGTAACAGCTGAGTTTAATTTACAGCAACGTATATTTGATCTGGAGCAGAAATACTGGTCAGAGGGAGGTACGCAGCCATACCTGAAGAACAGGCTTGGCTGGCTCACAGCCTGACCTGCTCCTGGGCATGAGGGGAAGGTGGTTTAGCAGCAGCCGAGGAGGTGGTCCAGCCTTCGGGAAGGGATCACCACAGTTGCCATGGTGGAGAGGCATGTACAGAGGAGCTTTTTGGACAAGCAAAAGCAGGACGTGATACTGCTCATCCTCTGACCAGGGCCACCACCAGAGATTTGGAGTGAAGTCAAGCAGGATGGGAGAGCAGATAATTTATACTAAAGATGGTAGCAGAGGTGCACGTCAGCATTAAACCATCTCTCCCATGGCTGACTGCCCACAACCACCTAACCTGAAGCAGAAGATACCTGTCTGCACTGGTGACCAATAAATATATTATGCACCTCTGTTGTGCTCTCCATCCCATATGCAAACCTAGTTAGCAAAACCTCTTGCAGGTCAATGGGAGGAGAAAGGTGCCTTATCGAATGGTAAGACAAGCTTTGCATAGCTGCAACTGCACCTTGAGGGTGACTGCAGAGCCTGAAAACTAGGAGGCTGTTGATTTTGGTAGGATGAGTCTTTAAAAGCAGCAGAGAAGAAAGCAGAAATCTCCTCCACTTTTAAGAGTGGTCTTATAGTGAACTCCTCCAGTCTATAGGAGTGGAGAAAATGGTTTTAAATGAACCCTGGTGGTACTTGGTGTCATATCTCTTAAATAGTCATTAATTTTTTCCTCTTCCTTTTCTAAGTGAGTCTTGCTTATAATTAGGCCATTTGAGACTCACCATCAATTGAATCCCTGCTCCAAAGTATTAAAGGCTCTTCGGTTATACTGGAGATGACCTGGTATGTGGATTATTTTGGTGGGCCCTTGTTGGCCCAGCCTACTCTTCTTTCTCTGCAGTACCTTTTTCACCTCTCCTTTCTCTGCAACAGCTTTTGAAGATGCCAGCCCCGAGGTTTGGGGATGCTGGGACCTTTTGCTCAGCACATTCCAGAGGAGAATCTCTGATGGTTAGTATAAGGGGAGCTGGAAGATTGGAATTAAGATTACTAATTCCACACCCTCCCCAGCTAGTCATTTGCATGACATTTGCATGTGAAATAAATCCTGCCCCACCATAAACAAGAACAATTGCAGGGATGGAAGATGGTGTGCATCAAGCAGTGCAACGTGATTGTTGTGAATACTGAGGGTCAGCATTCAGCAGAGCTGTGCCAGCAAGGACTCCACAACCCTTATACCCTCCAGCCACCACTATAAAGACCTCCTGGCAGTCTGAGTACAGTATGCAAAACAACCTTGATGTTTGTAGTCTGGCCAGATCCCTGGCCCTTGCTGCAGGATGTGTTCTGCAAACCCAGAACAAAGAGACAAGTCCTTGCCTTGAAGGATTTGCAATCTAAAGCATCAGTATCCTGTAGTAAAAGCAATTAAGAGAGGCAGACAAGGATCTGTCTGTGCCATTCAAAGCAGGATTGTGTTTCCTTGAAATTGCTTCAAGTGATCATGATGAGGCAGCCTAATTTAACTCTGCCCACTGCCAATAAACTTCACAGTTGGTAAACACTTCAGGAACAGTGCCCCAAAGCAAGGTTCTCCAGCCTAGAAAGGTAAAGTCTCAAACGTGTTTGTAAAATTCCTTAGCCCTGATTCCTCCACAGACCTCCATACCTGAGGGAGACAGCCTTTCCCAGGTTCTCCTGTGCCTTGAAAACAGTTGCAGGGAAAATCTGTTATTTCACACCAAGAAAACTGCACCTGGCAGCACCAAAACCTGCTGCTGCTCATAAGTGTGGTGTTAAATCCCTGATAGAAGGTCTACAAAGGTGCCATCCTAAGTGGTGAGGGGGAGATGTGTGACCAAATCAAACCTCAAGTAGTTCAAGGACAGTCCTACCCAGAAGGTTGCTGGTGGGGAAAGAAAGAAGTACAGGCAAGAAGGTGGTGACATCTGAGCATCATCTACCTCAACAACTGCTCTCAGTTGGGTGCAGTGCAGAAGCACTGGCCTCCCCAGGAACAGAGCTGATGGAGAGTTCATGCTCCAGCCTCCTCCTGTTGTGAAGGTCTTGCAGGCAATGTGGAAGATGCCTCACTATGAGTGACGTGGCATCCTCTTATCTTATTTACTCCTGGGGACGAGTCTCTGCACTCTGACAAGGGATCAATGTGACTACAGCAGTCTCCACAAAGCCCCCCAGAAGGGGCAGAAGGGCTGAAATGGTCTTCATGATTTCAGAGCTTCAGACACCCATGTGCCTACATCTGTCACATCCCACTGGAAATCTTCACCTCCTCAAAGAACTGATGCTTGTTGGTCATATTGACCTTTTACCTTGGAAATGACTTTATTCAGCTGTTCTGCCACCTCTGAAAGACCTCAGACTGCTCTGGCAGCCATCATGTCAATTGTCATTTAAAATAAATAAATACTAAATTAAATACACACAAGCTTTAATGAATATTACCCCAGCACATGAAAGGAGCTAGACTAAACGTTGTGCGGTGATCACAGCTCTGGTTCAATACCCTCCTGAGGTTGTTGTAAGGACAGTTAAGCCACAAAATTTGGATGTTTGTCTAGTTTTGTCTTGGAAAAAAAGGGTTAAATTTGATAAAAAGAGGATAAAAGAGAGTGAAATCAGCACATCTCATTCCCATTATCTGGCCAAAAAAACTCTGCTCACACTGCTACAAGTCCTGAAGCTCTGGGCACTGTTAAATACAGAATGAGAGTTCTGTGTTTACAAGGAAAATGGTTCAGTCTCCACTAATATGGAGCAAGACATTTTTATTATCCTCTATATTGACTTATTTAATGATGATGGCAACACGAGTGCCAACAAAATTGCATAATCATCTAATTTTACTTTTTTCCCAATTACTTAGATGTCTCATAAAAGCCCCTTGTTTAGTTTGAAGTCCTCCAAACTTCCCGATACTATGAGAGTGTGCGCGTGTGGTTTGGCTGTCCCTGTGTAAGGGCCAACCCACTAAATAAAACCAGCCTGAATTTCAATGAGCCGCAAACCAAAACCAAGCTAATAAAACCTGTCCTCCTCACGCTGGACACAAGGCAGAGGCAGTTGTGAGATTTGGCAGCCACCAACCCCTGCTGACATGTGTTTTGTGTAGCTCTACTAGAAATTGGTTTTGACCTACCTATTTTTGCATGCCCAAAGCAGTTTGGATCTCTTAATATGTTTTTGTAGGGTGCCTTTTTCTCCATGGGGCTGACTCCGGTGCTGTTATTTAGCATCTAGAAGCTCAACATTCAGGTTTACACTTGGCAACACCTCATTGTTGTCAGCTCTGTCTCCATTTTGGGGCACAGCCCAAGAGATGACCTGGGCATCACCCAGGGCAGGAGGAAAAGCAACAATGCCAGTTGTACAAAAAGTGCTGGAAACTTTCTGTTTGGAGAAGCTGGAATAAAAACAGCAAGAAGGGTTTGGATCACAATGAGATCCTCTCCTAACTCTGAGAGTGTGGTAGGGAAGGGCTGATTTTGAGCTGGTATCAGCGTTAGCCATTTCAAGTCAAAATGTATTTGTTTTCCTTGGAAGAGAGAAGTCAAACTGGAACAATGGCTGGAACTGACATTTTGCAAGGAAAGATTTTCTTTCATCTTGAAAGGCTGAAACACCTTGAAATATTTTCCAATGGAAATGACATTTTGTTTCTGCTGATGCACATGGGAATCATCTCATCACAGTTTCCATCCTCCTCTAACCACTCCTACTTTTGCAGGAGGGACCCAATCTGCCACCAACACACATGGACTGAGGGTGATGGACAGCCATCAAGCCATCAGGGAGCAATCCAAGTACTCACTGTGGGCACCGCTCATGATAATGCCCTTTTTAATGGGGAAAATGGAGGGGAAGACACCCAGTGAGATCTATTTTGGTCTGTATGAGCAAATTATGAGAGGAGCCATAAGACATCAAGGGAAGGTGAATAAATAAACAATCCACTTATAATCTAAATGGGCTATGAGCAAAGCGTTCGACACTGTCCCACACAACATTCTTGTCTCTAAATTGGAGAGACATCAATTTGATAGATGGAGCACTCGGTGGATAAAGAACTGCCTGGATGGCTGCACACAAAGAGTTGTGGTCAATGGCTCAGTGTCCGGCTGGAGGCCAGTGACGAGTGGTGTCCCTCAGGGATCAGGGTTGGGACCTGTCTTGTTCAACATCTTTGTTGCTGCCATGGACAGTGGGATTGAGTGCGCCCTCAGCAAGTTTGCCGATGACACCAAGCTGTGTGGTTGGGTGGATACACTGGAGGGAAGGAATGCCATCCAGAGGGACCTTGACACGCTTGTGAGCTGGGCTGATGTCAACCTCATGAAGTTTAACCATGCCAAGTGCAAGGTCCTACACCTGGGTCGAAGCAATCCCAGGCACAGCTACAGGTTGGGCAGAGAGGAGATTCAGAGCAGCCCTGTGGAGAAGGACGTGGGGGTGGTGGTCGATGAGAACATGAACATGAACTGACTGCAGTGTGCGCTTGCAGCCCAGAAAGCCAACTGTATCCTGAGCTGCATCCAAAGGAGCGTGACCAGCAGGTCAAAGGAGGTGATCCTGCCCTTCTACTCTGCTCTCGTGAGACCTCACCTGGAGTATTGTGTGCAGTTGTGGTGTCCTCAACATAAAAAGGACATGGAGCTGTTGGAACAAGTCCAGAGGAAGGCCACAAGGATGATCAGGGGACCGGAGCATCTCCCATACGAAGACAGGCTGAGAAAGCTGGGGGTGTTCAGCCTGGGGAAGAGAAGGCTGCATGGAGACCTCCTAGCAGCCTTCCAGTATCTGAAAGGGGCCTATAGGGATGCTGGGGAGGGGCTCTTCATTAGGGACTGTAGTGACAGGACAAGAGGTAATGGGTTCAAACTCAAACAGGAGAGGTTTAGATTGGATATAAGGAAGAAATTCTTTCCAGTTAGGGTGGTGAGATGCTGGAATGGGTTGCCCAAGGAAGTTGTGAGTGCTCCATCCCTGGCAGTGTTCAAGGCCAGGTTGGATGAAGCCTTGGGTGGCATGGTTTAGTGTGAGGAGTCCCTGCTTATGGCAGGGGGGTTGGAACTAGATGATCTTAAGGTCCTTTCCAACCCTAACTATTCTATGATTCTCTGATTCTATACTGTTGCAATTTTTGTGCAGCTACTAGAGGAGAACTGGAATGAAAAGGAGTCAAAAATCCTGTCATGTTTCCATAAAGAAGGGGAGTAAATGATGACAATTCAGGAATTGGATTCCTGCTTTGCTGTAATCTCAGGTTTCCTGTACCTGGAGGGTTTGAGAAGCCTCAAACTACTCCCATCTCAAAGCCAGAAAAAAGCCCTATTCTTGAGAAGCATCATCAACAGAAGAAAGTCTCAGTTTCAGGCTGACTGCAACATTTGCCTTCCACAATTTTAAAGCATTTCCTTTAGATCATGACTTTTTTAGTACTACGGGATTTGCTCACATTAATAAACCACCATTTCAGAGCAAAGTAATCTGCTGCTATTTCCTTTCAAATATGGGCTGACAAGTCTGAAACCATTTTTTTCCCAACATTCTAAATGAATACATAAATTTTGGGGTTTGAACCAAAATGTGCCTTTTTTTAATAAAAGAAAATAAAAAAAGCTTCCACAGTCAAGCATTTTGGAAACAGAATCCTTTCTTTCCTGTTCTCCTTTATTCTGCAAGGACAAACCAAGGGGTTCCCAAGCTGGGGAGATCTTTGGGGTCTGTTTGTAACAGACTCAAACCCACCCTGTTCACACAGCCAACACTTTTCTCACTTTAGTGACCACTTCACTCAGTCTGGATGGTCTAAATGAACATCAATGGCAGGATACAGTCCACTGAGCATGGTGTGACCCCACATAAAGAGGATCATAGAATCCTAGAAGGGTTTGGCTGGAAGGGGCCTTAAAGCTCATCCAGTTCCAACCCCCTGCCATGGGCAGAGACACCTTCCACTAGACTGGGCTGCTCCAAGCCCTGTCCAGCCTTTAAGCAACCTCTCATCAGAGCAGGGGTTTGTAGGAATGAGCCTTGGTATGCTGCTGTCCCTCCCAGCTGCACTCATGAAGAACCAGAGACGTAAAACACAGAAGGGTTTCTTTTCCTGGTTTCATTTTCCTTTTCTAACCACAGGGCTGAAGTTTTGGCCACCATGTGAAGCTCTTGTTAGGCCTAAGAAGAAGCTGCACCGGGTCTTCCCTGAAGAACACACCAGTTGTGGTGAGTGCAGTCATGCTCTAACAGCTATCTGAGAACAGACTGACGGAGAAAATGCTTTTGCTCCCAGACTGACTTGTGCCTTGTGGACCACTGTCTGCTGTGGCAGGGCTTGCGGAAGGACTGACTCATCCACCACATCCTTGGACCAAGTCCAGCCAACACGGTCCTCTACCCCATGGGTTTCAACATTACCAGGCCAGCTTAGATTTAAATCAGTGGAGAAACCTGATAGCTGCTCCAAGAAGAGCAATGATCATCGAGTGACATACAAACAAGAGAGCAGACCACCAAGAAATAAACACATCTGGTGAAGAGCTGTCAGCTCTGATGATACTCACAGCATGCCTTCACACTTCACTGGTGCTTGCTTCAGAGCCACCCCACAGATGACTGATTGACTTCTTAGCCAGGTATGCCTCTGCTGTGGCTGCTTGATTTCACCCTAGGAAATGAGACAAATATTTACTGTTTTTACAGGGAAATCAGTAAATTGTTCTGACAGCCATGGTAGATCACTCCCACCTGAAAGAACTCCTTTGACCATACATCATGTTCTGGATGGGGCTGAATTGTCTCAGCTTGGAAATTAGTCATTTTGAATCAGGAACATTGTGTTCCTAGTTTGTATTTCACATCTCTAGCTGAACATTAGGTAAAGGATCTGCCATAAGGTTTGAATCCCAGAGTGAAAAGCACGGCTCAACTAATAGGAGCCACACTGGTTGGCTGCACAGAGACATTGCAAACACAGAGCTGGGAGCCTGAGAAACCATAGGAGGAGGTATGCTCCAGCATAAAAAGCAATGTGGTCAAAGGTGTTCCACTGAAGGCAATACAAAGTCAAGAGTGAGCTGACAGCTCAGGGACCTGTTTTCCTTGGAAGCGGCACTTTAAATGGCTTTTCTGCACTGTACGCAAAATGAGAGGCACAGGTGCTGCTGTTCTTCAGAGAAGGGACTTTGAGCTTCTCATCTGAAGGGAGAGCCACACACCATCACCATACGGGTGGAATGGCAGAGGCCAATGCCTGCACTAGTGGGGTTTGATCAGCATTTAGAATTTCACAGTACTCCTGCAGTTCCCTTCTTCTATCACATCTCCTCATGGAGATGGCATTTAGGAAGGATTAGCTTCATCTGGCAAGAATGATGGAAATCTACATGGACACCAATGCACTTTTTGGGGGCCAGCTGTTGAGCCCTCCACAAACAGCCTTTGGGATGCTGTCATTGGGGGCTGTCAAGCCATCACTTCTTGAGTCTTTCTTTTGGTGAGGAACCACTGAAGTCCTAGCCCCATTTGGCCCAGACCCCCTCTTCCATGATGCCCAGAAACCCCACAGCCTCGTGCTCCCCTCAGCACCATGAAAGGAAAAGCAGTGACTCAGCCTGAACAGCATGTTAGCCTGCGAGTTCATTAATTTTAGCGAGGGATCGTTTCCTCAATGCCTGTTCCTGTTGTTTGACCCCTGGCTTCACTTTTCTTTCTTTTGCAAGGACAGCAGTTGGTCTAGGTCACAGCAGCATCAAGCCAGTTCTGGGAACCGCTTCCTGAAACATGTCTGTGTTATCTGTGCACCGGCACACTTCTCAAAGAGCCTCTTGACTGGAAACATTCAACTGGGAAGAGAAACGTGTCATCCCATCCCACTCCTGCCTCCTCCCCGCTCCTTTGGGGAGCTGCTGTAGGGAAGAAAAACCTGTCCCTTGCAGAAAGGATGACCAACAGTAGAACGGGGCTGTTCTAGCACAAGGTCTTCATCACACAATAGCGCATCTCACCATGGCATCAAACATCAGACAACAGCTTTCCTCACATGACTTTTTCTATTCCTAATTTAAAACAGAACACAATGAAACCACAAAGACAGAAAAGGAAACCCTTTTACAAAGGTTTAAAATTAGGTAGAATAGACTGAGAGGCACCAACAACACTTCCTCATCCAGCGACAGCACTTTGTGACCAGGAGGCGGCAAACAAAACAGGAGGAGAAGCTGCCAGGACAGCTGAAGGACGAAGTTGCTGAGCAGATAGCCAAGGAAAGATGTGATGATGTTTGTCCCATGGAGACTCTATGGACAATGGCTGACTCATCGCTTGTAGGCTGGATCTCTGGGATTGAGCTGTCTCCTCTGCTAGACCAAGTGATGAATAGGTGGAGTAGCAGTTCCTCTCTCATGACTCAGGCTACCTCCTCCCATCCCCAGAGGCCTTCGTATTG
This sequence comes from Agapornis roseicollis, assembly GCA_002631895.1. Lineage (NCBI taxonomy): Eukaryota > Metazoa > Chordata > Aves > Psittaciformes > Psittacidae > Agapornis > Agapornis roseicollis. Next base: position 164,401 of record NDXB01005806.1, on the reverse strand, counting down.
AGGGTCTTACAAGCACCTGGAGACCCAACTACTTTTCCAGTCCCACCAGGAGATTTGCTCTCAGATGAACGGGACTGACTCAAACAGTCTGGACACAAATGAGGCAGAAGCAGTGGGAGAGGAAGATGCCATGAGGAATTAAGACTAAGCCAGAACCCCCCTTCTTCCACAAACCACAGTGCAGATGTCACTTGGTCCATCCAAGCAGCAGAAAGCAGGTTCCTTGCTCACTTTCCCACAGAGGTTGCTGGCACTTACTGCTGGCAGGGAGCACAAGTTCAGATTAACATCCCTGCTGAAAGAGAAGGGGAACGTGTCTGCTGTTTCTGGCCACCACGGGCATGGCCCCAGCAGGTTCTGGTGCATGCAGAGCTCCGGCCGAGACCCAGGCACTGCTGCTCTGCTCCTGCCCTCCAGAGAGGAGAGTGGGGCTGTGTAGGCAAGCTCAGAGCCAGAAAACAACCCCATTAAAAATCAGCAGCTCTTCTCCAGCCTCCATCATCCCCACTGCCTGTCAAAGGCTCTCTGTGATTTTTCAGGACAGCAATGGACCACATGGTCAGCACTAATCCTGCCTTACCCCTCAGCTTCTGCAAAACCAAATGCCTTTCAGACGAACCCATACCTTACCCTCTGTGCCTGCCTCCATCCCTGCTATATTTAGCATGAGATCCTGATCCCAGCCACAGAAGAGCAATGGCCTTCAGGGCTGGTGGAGAGCTCAGGCAGGGGCAGATGCAGACATCACAGTGCAAAGAACTGTGGGATGTGAAAGAACTGTACTCAATGCCTGAACCTGGGAGGCACAGTCTTCAGTTAAGATTCAGTACCCTGCCTTGAATGCTGCTGCCCCTCCAAGAGGTGGGGAAAGACCCAAGGACAGGCACATAAACCAGTGTAGCTATTGACTTGTCCTGTCAGCCAGGAAAACTCTCAGAGGAGACACTAAGGGTGCAATACAAAGCTGGGGATAAGTAGAAACTCCAGAGGTTTTAACAATTTGTGATATCTGGGAGAAAGAGGGGGAAGGTTACAGCCTGGTGTGAACACAACCCATTGAATAAGCATCTGGGATGGGTAGAGGCAGCAGGTTCCCTGCACTGCAGATGGTGCCATCCAGATGGACAAAGCAGATGGGTTTTCCTGCTGGTTACAGGGTGGTGGTGTGCCCTGCTCTGCTGTGCTATGGTCCAGAGACAGAGGTTTGGGAAAGGGAGTACTACATACCTGAAAGAAGAAATTGGCATCCTCCTCACAGGTCATCAGCACAAGAGGATATGAAAGGGCTGCGCTTTCGGCTGTTTTCCCATTCCTGCAGAGGACTTTGCATCCCAGGCAACAAGACCACAGCGTTTCCCTGCCTCCTCCAGCCTGGAGGAGCACAAGATATCTCTGACGGGTTCCCCATGCCAACATTTTCCTCTGCAGCATGGAGTCCCTTTCCACTTACTGGACTACTGCTATTCATAGAACATTACTATTCACATACTTTTATGACACAAAGTAAACCCAACATATACAGAGTGAGAAGAGAGAAAGAAGAGTCATAGCTCATTACAGTAAAGCCTTCCCCACCACACACTGCCAAGTCTCATATGTTTTTCACCTTCTTGTGCAACCCTCATCCCAGGAAGCCTCACCTGTGCTGCTGGCATCCTCTTGACCCAGCAAAGTGCTAGTACAGGGTCTTCCTTCGAACATTCACAGAGTTATTCCTCTTTTTCTCAGGCCAGCTGATGCCAGGACATCTCCCACCTCCTGCAGCCTTCAGAGTCCATGAGGAAAGGTAAACAGGACACTCATCGGGCTCAGAGGGCGTGTGCCCTTCATTAAAAATACTTTGGAAAGTCTGCCTGGAATGCTGGGATGGTTTCCTCTGTCTGATGGGGAATTTCCCCTTATCACTGACAGGGTTTGGACTGGGACCAGACCAAGAGGTGGCTGAATGCAGAAATAGCAGGAATGAGACCAAAAAAAGCCCAGAACTTAAGGAAATCAGTTTGGAACAAACACTGTAGATTCAAGGTGGAAATGAAAATGGAAGCCAATGACACAGTAGTAGGTAGAGCAAGTGAGGAGCAAGGATCTACAACAGCAGTGTTCATGCCAGCTTAATGGTGCAGACAGCATAACATAGACACCAGAGGGAAAGCCCTTCTGTCTCCACAGCAGGACGTCTGGTGGCTTTCTATGACCAGGGTGGGCACCTTCCATGCCTACAATGCCATGGGGCTCCGGTGCTTTTGGATCCCACCTCCCAGTGTCCGCTGGTGCTGGCCCTATCCAGAAATGTGATCCTGGACCTGGTCTGGCCTGATCCTGCCTGTACCATACCCAGCTGGTGGAGAATGTGCAGGGGGTGCACGTGCACTTCTGACGTGGAGATGGAGCGATAGAGATGTGCTTTGGTTAAGCATTGCACACAAGGCAATTATACCCCTCTGCTCGAAATGCTCACTTCACCTATGTATGGAGCTTTGCGTTCCAGAGCCAAAAACCTGATAATGCCAGGCTGTTATCTGTGCTGGCACTCAGCACAGACCACAGGCAATCACCTCCCCATCCTTCCTCGGCTTATGGAGCAGGTCAGGGCCAGGAAGACACACTGGGATGTGATAAGAACTGCCTGCACACTGTTAGCACAGGAGGAGATGCAGACTCCCCTGCTGCTGCCCCAGGTTTGCCTCTGCCACTGTAATGGTCCTGATGGCCACAGGCCACGGTAGGAATGTGGTCCAGGAGAAAACATCACCAAAGGACTGGGATTATGATGCTGTTGGCTCTGGGAAGTGAAGGACAGGGAGCAATCCCAACATTATCTTTTGCTTTGGAAGTGAAAATGAGAACAAATCACAGAGATGGACTATTTTAAACTCACTCCAGCCTCCTTTGCAAAGTCTGGAAACTAACTGCATAGCCCATAGGGTCTGGTGGTCCCTTTCTTTCCTGTGGCGGATGGAAATGAGTGTGGCATGACCAGCGTACTTTCCCTGCTTCATTGTTTTCAAGCCATTTCGGGAGCTACGCGAGTTTCCAAGTAGAGGGGTGGATTGGCATCACCCTAATGAAAACTAATTAAAGATAATTATTTAGCCTGTTGAAAATATTTGTGCCGTACCAGGAACACCCTGCAGTTGGCTGTTGAAAGGCAGGAAGAAAGCACTTTTTCCAGAAGCAAGTTTTCATGTTGGTTACGCTGGTGATTATTGCTTCTCACAGGGGCTTTGCATGTGCTGTGCACTTACAGAAGCTGGCTGGCACAGAGTCGGCACAACCAACCTGATCCTTAAATTTCTGGGGTAGGGAACTCCCTTCCCCACCCAGTTTCATGGGCTTAGGAAACACAAAGGGAGGTGGGTAGAGCGAGGGGTGCAGCTTCATCCCCACCTTTTGTTTTTTGCCTGAAAGCCGCTGGATTTGGGGGTGAAGAGGGGGGCTGGTTGGGGTTTTTCAGAGTAAGCAGATTCCTCCCAAAACACATTCTCTGCTAGAAAAAACTCCCCAGAACAGGCAAGCATGCGCACAACAAGCTGCAGGGGAGTAATTTGTACTATATCAGTAAGTTCTATCAGATGATCTCAGTTCCCGGGCAAAGCTACTTCTCCTAAGCAAAGGGCCAACCTCTGGTCTGCAGAAATGGAGGAGCATCAAGGTAGGCTGTCAGTTATTAGGAAGATTCTCACATCTCAGGCTTTTCACAACCGCTTTCTGTGGAAAACATGCAATATTCAAACAAAAGAAGCCCAAAGGTGCCACCCTCCAACACACATGGCTGGTTTGGGGCAGGACCTGCTGCAGTCCCACCTTCTCCAGAGGTCTCCAGGTGCGCCATTCCTCCTTCCCCACAAGGCCACCTACATCCCATCCCACTGTCCTTACAGCCACTGCTTCCTCATAGAATCCCAGGCTGGTTTGGGTTGAAGGGACCTTAAAGCTCATCCAGTTCCAACCCCTGTCACAGGCAGGGACACCTTCCACTAGAGCAGGCTGCTCCAAGCTCCTGTGTCCAGCCTGGCCTTGAACACTGCCAGGGATGGGGCAGCCACAGCTTCTCTGGGCACCCTGTGCCAGCGCCTCAGCACCCTCACAGGGAAGATCTGATCTCACCCCAGCCACAAAACCCCAATCTGAGCAATAGAAACCATGCAAACTGTGGTTGATGCCCTGTGGTTTCCTCCTTGTCTATTATTCCTGGAGGCTTCAGAGCAGCCATGCACATGTGAAGCACATCTTCCCCACCAGTTGCTTGTGGCAGAAAAGCAAAGCATGCCTGCAGAGGGAAGGAGCCAGTGCTCCGGCTCAGCACATCCATTCTTCTCTCGTTTCCCTCCCTGGTTACTGCTCCACGATCCTTCTACTGCCTGACTTGCTTACCAACTGCTGGATGAGCATATGCAAGACTTCATGCTGACTTGGTTCTGACAAAGCCCTGTTAAATCCGGGTGAAAATAACAAAAAATCATCAGGTTTCTAACGCTATTACAAAAGACAACAACTTCCATCTGTCAGTCAAAAACCTTCAGTCCCTTACCTAGGCTGGCCACCATGTGCTTGCAAGGCACAAACCAGGGCCTCCATCAGCTGCATGCTCACTGAGGAAGCCTCTCCCAGGGCAAGAGGGGCTTGGCTGGACACCACGTGTTGCAGGGCCCAGTGGCTTGCCTGCCCTAGCAAATACCCTCCATTCCAGTGTCCTGAATTCCAGCTACCCAACACACTCGCAGCCAGACATTCCCTGGCTCCTGGGACCAGTGGAGAGAGAGATGCTCCTCTGGGAGTGGATCTGAGGGCATCTCAGAGGGGCTTGGAGGCCCAGTCCCCAGCTTTGAGGAAAATGGCATCTTCCCCTGCGACTTGGAGATGAAGCCAAATCATGATAAGACCCCACCATTCAACAGCGGAAGTGATTAAATGATTCTCCCTCCCTTGTGGTGATCAAGCCAAGACTGGCAGCCCTCCTGGGGAAGTTGTAGGTTCAGCCCAAACCCAGGCTTGGGGGTGTTTTGGAGAGGGAACAGTCCAGGATCACCTTAGCTTCTGCAAACCTGACTGCACCAGCAACAGCAACTTACCCCCTACAGTGTTCAAGGGGATTTCAAAACATGAGCCAAAAAAACCCAAAACCTGAAGCACAGATCCCACTTCTTAATGGCTCACAAGGATTCCAGTGAAGACCATACAAGTTCACAGAGGAAAAGGCAACTGCAGCATTGTTAAAGCTAAGGAAAAGCCCCTGGTTATCTGTGAAGAGAAGCATCTTGGAAAGGACTGGAACAGGCAGGAGGACCCAGGCTGACCTTCAACAGTTTCCCCCATGGATAACATGGGGGTCTCATGAGGTTGCAGCCAGGAAAACAGGAGCAAGCTGTCATTGCCATGCCAAGGCCAAGCATGCATATACCACAACCTTGCCCCTAAAATCAAAACGAAACTGATGCAAAAGAAAGCCAAACCAGCTGATCTCTTACTGCTGCGGTTTTGAAACCACCTATCTGGTCCCATTCTCACCCTTCACTCTTATGCCATGAAACTGGCTGCGTCTTTTCAATGTGATTGCTCAGTTCCTCATACCAGCTTCCCTGATGCTTCAAGTGAGTGCAGATTTTATAAGTGATGGATAAAACAACAGCACTTACCAACACTGGTATCATTAGAGCAGTGAAGTCAGGTCTGCAGAATAAAGCAACATTTTCTATTAATATTCCTAAGCAAAACATCACCTCTTAAGCATTGTCTTGCTAAAGGTTTGCACATAACTTCCCATAAGTCTTCCCAGTTTAGTTTCTAGCAAAGCTTCTGTTAGTTATGCAGAGATACACTTCCTGAATGATCAGAAGTGGTCATGGGTCTCCAAAGCCCAGGCTGGGCAGCTGGAGCATGTCCTACACCCAGCATTCATTCCCTGGCTACAGAAATGTGCACACATGAAGCCTCAGCTGGAATACTAACTTGAAGAGATTGCTAGAACATTAGCTACTGGGTTTTCCACTAATCCTTGAGGTGCCGGATAATTCACAGGGGTTGGGAAGGAAGACGACATGATGAACAAGAGGACGCCATGGGCTCCTGCTATCTTTGTTAGGGCTAGGCACTTGCAAGCTATTTTCCTTAATGTCTCCCTGTTTTAAGAAAAGTGATCAGAAGAGATTTTTCAGTGATCAAGTGCAGGTTTTGTGTCTATAAAGAATCTCAAAGCAAGTTATACAGCCCAAATGTACCCTGTGGACCAGAATTTCAAGCAATAGAAACTTCCATATGCTTGCGGATGCTTCTTTTGTTGCAGGAAGACTGAATCACAGCATTTGACTCATCACACTGATGAATTCAACTTTCTCCAGAAAAAGGTGGCACAACCCCTGACATTTCTCCTTCTCTGGATCAAGAAATAATCAATCTATTTCCCCAGAGATGTCAAAACTCAAATGCTTTGCTGAAACTCTTGCCTGGTGGATATCATCCAAGTTCAGTTTCCAAGGCCTCAAAACTCTGTTACTCAGGAAGGAACACAGACCAATGCCAGTGGTACAAACATAGCGAAAAGGCAACCTTAGTCAAGGTGTTAAGTAATGTGCTCCAATGGTTACTTACACAATTTCCCACTATCCTATAGGGCTGTGGGGCAAAAGGAAAGAAAACAACTTAGCTCAAGAAGTCAAACCAGCAGATTGACAGAGTCCTTTGACCTTCCTGGCCATGGGCTTTCAGCAATATGCACAGACCCAAAATGGCTTGAGGGGTTTCCACTTCCCAGGAATGACCCAGGTTGAGCTTCAAGACAGTTTCCACCAAGTTGCTTTCTAAGCCGGGAAATAAAATGAATTTAAAACAAAAACCCCTTCAAAGGTACTTGTGGCAATTCCTGGCTTCCTCCTCTTTTGTCTCCTCACACCCCAGCTGGCTTCATTTTTTTTAATGAGGAATATTTAAGGACATTAAAGGTACTGCTGCCGAGTAGCCAAGCCCAGGGAGCAGAGCCAGAGAGGTGGCTGCCACTGAGAAGTAGGGCGAGAGTGACTTCCCTTGCGGGAAGGCTTGACTACATTGACCGCAGCCCTCAAGCTGCTTGGGAGCACAAGTCCTGCAGCAGGGCAGACAGGATTTCCAGCCCAGAGAACAATTGCCATCAGGATGTGTCATTAAGGTCACAAGTGGAAGCAGAAGCGCCAGCAACTTAGCCTGGAAGCTGTGGTCTCCATGCCAAGATTCCCCAGAGAGCCTTTTCCAGGCTCCAAAGATAAGTAAGGCTTTGAAAGACAGACACATATGACCTGGAGCCAGACCCTTCCTGCAACCAGCAACAACGGATGCTCAGCCTTCCCCAGAGCAGCGAGTGCACCCTTTATATCTGCTGATGCATGGAGGAAGAATCAGCCCACAGGAGACCAAGGGTGTTGCTCCCAAAACTTATTCTCTGGGAGAAAAGCAGCAAAGCTGAGCCCAAGTTAGCCAATGCTATCTGAGACCTGGGCATGGCTTCCAGGGAGCACCCTGAAATGGTCCCTTGAGGCAGGACAGTGCTGCCCAGAGCTAGTGCAATCCAGACAGGACTGAACAGCTTCTTTAATGATGTATAATACAGGAAGGGACAAAACTGCAGCTCTGCTCTGAGACAGGCTGAGAGAGCTGGGCTGGTTCAGCCTGGAGAAGAGAAGGCTCCAGGGAGACCTTAGAGCAGCTCCCAGTGCCTAACGGGGCTACAACAGACCTGGAGAGGGGCTTTGGACAAGGACCTTTAGGGACCGACAGGACAAGGAGGAATGGCTTTAACCTGACAGAGGAGGGATTGTTTACATTAAACATGAGGAAGAAGTTCTTCAGCGAGCCAGGTGATGCCCTGGCACAGGGTGCCCAGAAAAGCTGTGGCTGCCCCACTCCTGGCATTGTTCAAAGCCAGGTTGGACAGGGCTTGGAGCAACCTGATCTAATGGAAGGTGTCCCTGTTTGTGACAGGACATTGGAACTGGATGAGTTTTAATGTCCCTTACAGCCTAAACCATTCTGTGATACTACCCTAGGCCTTGAGACTATGACCAGAGAATGAGAGGAGAGCAGCAGTCGCCCAGCAGCTAGGGAGTACAGCTGCCCATGTCAGTGGCCCCAGCTGGCTGGAGGGGATCAAGACAGGGACCAGAAAACCAGACAAGATGCTCATTGGGCACACACAGACCCTCAGCATGAACAGGGGAAGGGAACTGAGCAGCACTTCCCAGCAAGCTGGATGCGTAAGGTGGCATTTTTCCTTTCATAAGGGGATGCTGCCCAACCAGGCAGAGCTGGGCGTGAGTCAACCAGCAGCTCCCAAGGCTGGGCCATGCAGCAGAGGATCTGCATCCCCGGGAGCTGCACCCCACTCTTCCTTTCTTCTCCTCTGCCCTCTCTCTCTGTGGTTTCAGCACAATGTTTTCGCGCTAAGCCTGCAAGGACACATATGCGGAGACTTGCCTATTCCTCCTCCAAAAGCCCCCTGAGCCATGGGATTGACGTCAACAGAGCACCAGCTGTCAGACAATGGAGATTAAGGCTTGGCAGGTGGTGCCAAGCCATGGGAGCTCATGTGCCTCCCCGGGCAGGTGAGCAACATTCCCCGCCGAGCAGGAACAGGCACATTGCATCAACCCGGCTGCCTGCACCTGGACACAAGACCTAACCTGATCCCTTGGCAGAGGCCAAGTCATGCCCAGGCAGCCAGCGGGGCTCGGCAGTCCCCACTGTGCTTGCCCAGCAGGACCCCCAGGGGCAAGGGCAGCCCTGCCTTTGTGCAGGGTTGGGAAGAGACAGAGCCCTGGTGTTGGCTGCTGGCAGCTCCAGCCCACGTAGGAGGTTATCCTGCATGCCAAGAGATGCGCGGTGCCGGGAACAGGCCCGCGGCGCCATCCCTCCCTGTTCTGCCCAGCGCAGGGACAAAGACGATGACATGCTGCCTCTTGCAGAGGTGCGCCTGCGTTCAAGCTAAGGTCTCAAGGCGTTCAGCCCACAGGGTCTGGACCAGGGCAGGGGGACGTCTGCCAAACGCACAGTCCTCACCTGTGGTGAGAGCCTCGGCATCAGGGAAAGCATGGGATGCGGTGGGACTGGCACTGGCTTTAGAGAGCAGTTGGAGCCTTGAAAACAGCTCCTGGTTCTGTGGTGCTGGCTTTGCACAATAACCCTCCCATTCCTGCTGGCAGGGGTGGCGGGACCTATCTTTTACCAAAACAAAGATGGGAGAACTCCAAACACAGAGGTCAGCCAGCACTGTCCATCATAACTCTCTCAGGCTGGGCTCTACCTGGACTTGGCTGGAGCTGGGAGCCCTCAGTGGCTGAGAGAATGGACAGGCAGAAACATCCTTGTAACCAAGGCTGAACCCAAACCAAAGAGCAGAGCAGCAGCCTTCCTCCCAAACTCAACTCCAAACAAGCAAACCCAGGAGGGCACCCGAGGCTAAAGAGATACAATCTACAGTGCCCAGAAATATGAATAAACCAGGATTTGACAGTTCCAGCATGAACTGTAAGTCCTGCTGGGCTCCTGCCCTGCTTGCTGGGAAGATCTCCCACCTCGGTGTGTCTACAGATTCTCACTGGATTCACAAGCAAAGCACTTGGCTCACCCAGGCAAGACATGGGCACAGCAAGTCCATCGACATGGATAGGCAGTGTCCATGTCCTGCCCCCTCCCTCTGCACCAGGCTGGACCCCCAGACCCTTGGGGCAGCAGCAGGAAAGCCAAGTTGCAGTGTCTCCTTCCTTGCTCCCGCTGGTCAGGGCTCCCATAACTTACGCTTCCCATGGGAACACCCTCTGATGAGGTCCTGCCACTAATGACGGTGACAGCACGCAATGACGCAGGTTGGCCCACGCTGCCCCGAGGAGGAGGAGGGCAGGGCAGAGCCCAGAGCAGCTCAGCTGGACTAAACCCAGAGCACCCTGCCCCAGAGACCCTAAGCTTAGAAGGAAGGCAGGCACAGTGTTCAAGAAGCAGCCCTGAACACCATAGTGCCCTCAGGGTTGAATAAGGCATGCAGAACTTCTGCTCCCAGGATCAGTCCCTGCTCTTGGGAGATTCAACCCTGCATCCGGCACCTCCTCATGCCCTTCAAGCCAAACCTCCTGGCACACACTGCCTTTCACCCAACCTTATCACAGGGCCTGGCCCAGCATGGCCGGATGGGAGGGGAGCAGATGGCCTGTTAGTCCTTCCCATTTGTCCTCCCCTAAGACACTCTCAAAGGAAAACCCTTGAGGTCACTGTTCTATTTTCATCAAGCAAGGGCATCCATCACATCAGTGTTAGGAGGGGCTGTGCTGAAGGCAACCACTCAAGGAGAAAGCTCTGACCAGAAAGGCTCATATAAAACAAGCAACCTAAAGTTCACACCGTAACAACCACATCTTGCCCACCTGCCCGTGGCTGATGGGACACCTTAAAAGCTTCCTATCACCCCTACTGAGAAGAGAGAAACAAGCACCAAGCAAACCCCTGTATTATCCTTTGTGACCCATCCCAGCAGAATCATGCTTTGCAAGTGTCAGTGTTCAGTGCGGGTGGTGCTGGGGTGACTCACACATGGATGGCCTTGCAAAGGGCTCTGCTGTGCCCCAGCCACATCAGGCTCTGTATGCACCAGTAAGTCACCCCACACACACAGTGGCCCCTGCCATCAGTGTGCACAGGCAGGAGATGGCCAAACTTCTGCCAGGTCCACTCCATCACAGCAGCTTTCACCACCCTTCCTGCAGAAAGGGCTCGGACAAGGCTGTTCTGCAGATCATTAGTGACAGGACAGAGGGGAGATTGAGATCAGACATTAGGAAGGAGTTCTTCCCTGTGACGGTGCTGAGGTGCTGGCACAGGGTGCCCAGAGAAGCTGTGGCTGCCCCATCCCTGGCAGTGTTCAAGGTCAGGTTGGATGGGGCTTGGAGCAACCCGGTCTAATGGAAGGTGTCCCTGCCCATGGCAGAGGGTTGGAACTGGATGAGCTTCAAGGTCCCTTCCAACCCAAACCTGTCTGGGATACTATAATTGAGATGGCACCATGTTTTTTTGCCCCATGCTTCTCAGTCAAGATGTTTCCAGCCTAAGCCAGAAATATCCTGAGAGCTTTGCTGGCACAACCAACCTCAAGTGCCCATATCCAACCACAGCTTTTTTAACCACTTGGCACTGTGCTACTCCGTCCCATCAGGTTTCCCCTGGGAGCTGGGATGGCAACAGGAATGACCAATGCTGACTCAACAGCCAGTAAGACACACTGTGCCCACAAAGCTACCATGTAAAGCCCAACTCTGGCCTCCTAGGTGAGCTTTGGGTCATTGCAAGGACCTCAGCACGCCAGGAGACCAACCTCCACCACCACCAGTGCTGGGAGAGGACATTTTGTTCCCTCAGAGCTCCTTTGCTGGAGACCTCTTCCTGTATAGATGCAGTACAGGGAGGGACCAGACAACTCATCCTAACACAGCGGCTCAGTAAACATCAGGTTCCATCCCGACCCAATGAGGACAGATGGCAAATAGCCACCACAATCCTGGTGCCATGTCACCGCAGTTGGACATTCACTGCTCCCCAGCCTGCCCTGCATGGCCTCAGTGTGATCTGAGTTTCTCCTAGGTCCAACTCCCCATGTGTTTCCCACTGGGTTTGCTGTCTTTTAAAGAAATACAAGTGGTTTGTGCTCATCCAAGCTGCCCTCCATATGAAGGCTGAAGTTTTCCTGATGGCCCCAGGAGATGGACCTATTTCAGCCCTGATCAGTGCATGCCACTGCTACCTTCATTGAAGCACATGTGCAGAGCTGATGCCTTCATGTCTTTCAATGATTAAAAGGGGCTCATAAGTAAGATGGAAGAGACTTTTTAGCAGGGCCTGTTGTGACAGGACAAGGGGTGATGGTTTTAAACCAAAAGAGGGAGACTCAGGCTGGATGTGAAGAAAAAGTTCTTTACAATGAGGGCAGAGAAACACTAACTATCCAACCCTAACTATCAACGATTCTATTCTACCCTGTTTCACTGGGCTGCCCTCCTATTCCAAGGGCGCAGCTTTCCAGGTAAAAGCTTAACCAAAAGCCTGTGGTCAACACTGACGTTGGTCCCCCAGAAATGAATAAAAATAACTTAAAAACATCAGTGTTCCCACTAAACCGTGCAGGCAGGGATGAAGGGAGGAGGAAGGAACACAGTTTGCTTTCATTCACCCAGGAGTTGAGCAACAGCCTGATGTCCTCTGCACAGTTGTAAAAACCCCACGTGCACAGCAACGTCTCCACTCTGGTGAGCTCACTCCGGGCTTATCTTAGTCAACAAACAAACGAAGCAGTCACCAAACAATTTAATGGGGAGGGTGTTCTGGAGCTCTCCCTCAAGCAGAGAGTGAAACCATCCTGCTGACGTGGGCCCCATCTCCCTCCCACAGTGACGTCAGGAGAGTACCGCATCTCGTGCACTACCTACTTGTGCAGGATCAGACTGCTGTGATGCACCGGGGAGGTCTCTGGGCCTGGAGCGCTGGCTCTTCTGAGTCCAGATAGGGCTGTCCATAAAGCTGCCAGGTGGGAGCATCCCTCTGACAGGGGGAACGCTGACAACCTCTCTGCGTGGTGGGAGAGCATGGGGTAGCTTGGGGAGGTGCTGGGAGGGCAGGTGCTGGGAGGGCACAGCTTTGCAAACTGTCCCACTGCCCCCTCGTCTCCCACAGAGGTTTCTCAGGTTGCGTTCACAGCACATGGGACTGCACCCAGCTCTTAGACTGACATGAGGAGAGCTACAGGATGGTCCAGGACCTGGCATAGAGAACGTGCTGCTGCATCCTTGCTGCTCTGAGAACAAATTTATATTAGAGAGAAGGAAGAAGTTCTTCCCTGTGAGGAAGTGTGCCCAGAGAAGCTGTGGCTTCAACCCAAACCAGTTTATGATGGTCCTAGAGCAGCAGATGAGCCCTGGATGCAGCAGCAGTGCTGTGCTATTAAGGAAGCAAAGCAAGATGATCTCTGGTGACTCCCACACCTGCTGGGGGCAAACAAAGAATGATGTAAGACTGCTCCTAGTCATGGCAGTCCTGGGAGCATAGGAATGAGGTGGCGTCAGCCTGCAATCCCTCTTATCCCCACGTCACCCTCCAGTGGGCTGTTATCTCGGATGCTGCCACAGAGGCAGTGCTCTGTTTGGCCAAGGCACACAGCATCATCCTCGGGGCGTGTGGGACTGCTCTGTGGGTCACTGCTCCAGCCCCTCCCCAGAACCTGCCCAAGCTCCAGCCTGGTGAGCAAGCTGGTGTGTTTCGGGAGGCCTTCACCACACAGGTTACAGCTCCCATCCCTGTATTTCCTCCAGCTGACTGCTAAGCACTGCTAGAACTTCCTTCACCAGCCACATCAGCCACCTGCCTTTGTTTAAACAAGCAAGGAGACTGCAGGGCTGGAGCCGGACAGACTGGCTACAAAGGGACAGCTGCTTGGCACAGACTGCAAAGGGAAGGCAAACTGAGAAGATGTCAAGCAAGTTCTAAACCCTCTGCAGCAGGACCAGGATGCAGCCAGCAGGGTAACAGTGCCCTGCATGGTGTGGCCTCGAGGTACACGAGGACATCCTCTGCTCCTGCCCTCTCCAAAGGGCTTCAAAAAGGCCTGCACATCCCAGGGTAGGTGGTAGGATTCCCACAGCCAAACCTTGCAGAGGATTCTCAGGTCAGGGAGACACTGCTTTGTATCACCTCCCATCAGCCCAGCAGGATTCACATGTGGGCACTGCACATGCCAGCTCCTCACTGTACTGGGTAATGTGCTTTTACAGGGGGGTGGGAGAAAGGGAAACATTTTCCAGCCTTTTTTTCCTCCTCATTTAACTTTAGGGAACACTTGGAGCATCACCCACTCACAGCTCCAGGCACAGCTGGGGAACATGGACTTTGCTCTACAAGGCATAGTGATGGTGAGCTGCTGCAGAGCTTCTGTTTCCCATGGGATGGGCTCAGCTTGGCCCTCACTGCTGGTAGTGGTACAGCAAGCCTGAAGCATCCAAGGGGTGGATTCCCCAAAGGAGGAACTCAAAGTAGCTCCGAACCTTTCCTGACAGCAGAAACAATCTGAGCAAAGAGCCCCGGGACAAGCTCCCCCTATCCCAGGACATGCAGCCCTCAAGCACTGCCTGCTGCAAGCAAGGAGACACAGATACTTCTCCTGTGACTTGTGAGTTGTACCTTGCAGCTCCTGTGGGATTTCCCAACTAACAGATAGGGCACCTGAGCAAAATGGGTGACCTGAGCAAGCATCTTCTATGGGCAAAGAATGAAAACCTGAGAATGCGGAATTCAAATGCTCAAGACCAAAATAACACAAACCTAACACCAAGGCTGAGCAATAGATCAACACTGATAAACCACTTCCTCCACTACGTGGTATCAAAAGGTTACAGAATTCTTACTGTCAAACACTGAGCAGGAACAATTTCCTGATTTCCTGTGCTAGCGCTGTCCAAGCAACCAGGGTGATCCTGAAGGATTTACGTGCTACCAGTGTCTGCTCCACAAGTCACTGAGAACATGGAACATGCTTCCTCCAACATGGAAAAAACTCCCACAGATTAAAGCATTTTTATGTCAGGTGGAATTAAGGTTCTCCCATATTAGAGCCCATGTGCTTCCCAGTTTTCAGTTCTTCAGAGCTAGAAACTTGCTGCAGCTCCTTGATGTTCTCATAAGGACAGGATTCCAGATCTAGGGATTTGTAAGAAAGCAGATCTGAAGAGATGCTAAAAAGCATCATTTAGCAGTTTTATGCTTTGTAGCTTCCATTCTGCTGTTTGCAGAGCTGCAGTGGGCTGTCATAGGCAGCAACACCAGGTCACCAAATGTGGGCTCTGTCCCTGCAGTGACCTGATCGCACAAGGGCAAGAGAGCCAGGAAACCTTTCTTACCCATAGAAACCTCCCAGGCATCAGTGTTGGATCAAAGCAGCTCAAATTAACTTTCAAAGTGGTAAAGGAGAAGCTGCTCCTGGCTGAGGAACAAGGTTTCTGCCCACGAGCACACAGCCAGGATGAACATAAGAGGAGGTGGTATGTACATACCAGCCAGATTCCAGCTTTGGGTATGGTCCAGCCATGAGCTCGGCTGACACATGCAGGGAGCATGGGGTCTGCACCAGGCACAGGACGAGCTGTACAGCTGCTCCACACCATTGCTAAACCATGGGGGTGCAACCAGCAAGGTTCCTGTTGTACCCAGACCAACTGGAGACACATCTTCACCTCAAAGGAAGGAACAGTTTCTGCTTCAGGGAGCTGGAGGAAAACACAAGCCTGTCACCCATTCACGTCAGATGAACTTTGCCAGGACACAGGAACAAGATAAAGGAAGAAGCAGCAGCACTCAAGCTTCCTGTAACTGTGCAGCACCTCATCAATGACTTGCAAAGAGGAAATATATTCATGGGAGGGACAGCTGCTTAATGAGTTCTCCCACCCACCTCTCCTTCCTATGGCTCCAGATTTCCCCACTGGGATTCAGCGTCTATTGAGCACACATGTTAAAAAAAATAGGGTATTAATCCACTAGAAGCTAAACACCGGAGTTTCAGACTGCTCTGGTGCAAAGCAAGCAGAGATTTAGGGAGGGGATAATAGTAAAAAGCCTTATGCTTTTCCAGTCATCACTACAGGAGGACAGAAATCAGGGCTCCTGTAGCCAGCCATGTAGTCTGGTACCACACTCAGAAGCACCACATAAAAATACATGTAAAAAATGTTTTCATTAACTTATTTTTTTTCCCTTAAAGCTCAGAGATTTCAAGATTAGAGAAACACACCCAGGATGGTTCTTGGTATCCAAAGGAACAAAGAGGTTGGAAAGAGTTGTGTGTTTCTCAGACTCAGAGACAATATCCGCAAGTCCCTTCTTGTAGCAAAACTCAGAGCTCTGCGTGTACAACCAAGGTCATTAAGCTTTTTATTATTATTATTATTCTTCATAAATGGTTTTGGCTTTAGTTTTTGAAAACCTCAGCTTTCCAGTGTAGATAATTGTTGCTGCCTGATGAGGTGCAATCCTCATTACATGAGTGTTACACAAGGAAAAACGGCAACCCTACTGCAGCGCTGCGACCAGCTGTTAGAAAACAGCATTTTAATTTATCCCTGAAGACTTACTGCACTTCCAATACTCCCTGAAAACAACAGCTTACCCCTTAGCAGGAACCAGAGTGTGAAGCGTTGTGCAGAAAGGACCAGAGGGGGGAAGACAATGACAAATTTCATTGCATTGCTAGGCAAATCCACTTTGACCCACAGCAGGAATTGTGTGCGTATTTATGGTCCCCGGCCCTTGTGAAATGGGTGACTTACATGGGATACCCAGAGCTCTTCACACACAAGGGGACTGTGCTCACGGCCACAGTGACGACGATGAGATGGTTCTTCACTCAACAGCTGAATGGCACAGTTCCTTATTACAGGGTGCTGGGGATGTTAAACACACACAGGGTTTCAAGGGAAGACTGAACAAGGGACATTCATGTCTTACTAAATGGAAGCATCATTTGGCTTGGAAATCATCCAAGCTGGAAAAGGCTGAAGGCTACAAGAGGACTCAAAAGGATGTGCTGCACAAGCCTGCCCTGCTCTTCCTCCTCTCTACACATCTGCTTTGACCAGGGCTGGATGCGGAAAAGACCAGGACTCTCGATCTGCCCCAGTATGGCTGCTCTGAAATCTTTTGGACAGTAATTCTTAACGTACTAGGGAATGGGATTGTATTTGCTAAGCTAAGAGCAGAACAACAACCTGACCTTCAACATTCACCCAAGACAAATATCTAAACTGTAACAGGTCAAGAGGGGAAAGGTGAATTCTTATCACTGAGTTCTCACAAAAGAATTAGCTCACTCTTTTGCCAGGACTCCTTGCATATCCTTGTAGGGTTGATACATTTTGCTCACTAAAGCCAACAATGAAAAGAAGATAATCCAGGAAAAGCATCAAAGCACCTAAAAAATTGAGCTGGCAGAACCCCCACCAGGGTGGAAAACATGCAGCCCCACCAGCACCATCACTGAATTCAAATCCAAACTCATGTAGAAGACACAGTGCTGAGCATCTCTTCTGCAGATCTATGAATCATACTGAGGCTCCACTGCCACAAGAAGAAGTCATCTACAGAGATGGTCCTAGGCTAAGTGAGCACACACTTCAAGGTGTGTGAGGTTAACATGAGGGCAGTTTGTTCTGACCCAGGGAAGTCCCGCTGGTTCTAGGAAGCCACATTCACACTGCTCCCAAGTACATTCTTCTGGCCAAGAGTCTTCAGAGATGATAACCAAAAAGCCAAGACTCAAGTTGCGTGTGCAGTCACATGCTCTGCAAAATTGGCACCACAGAGAGGGAGAGAGGCTGGCTAGCAGCCAACATCATCTCAAGCTGCATCAGTACAGAGGAGTTGAGTACACATCAGTACGGATCCCCCGAGGCACAAGAGCTCCCTGCAGAAACACACAACTGGCTCTGACGTACAATCACACTGTTTTCCCCAAATGCCGAGCGGAGCTGGAGCTCGAGCTCACAGCTTTTCTCAGAACTCACATTCTTTGTTGTATTCCAAGATTGCCAAAACAAAGCCAGGAACAGTCTCTGCAGATAGGACCAAGATATCCCCATTTAAAATAACACTGGGGAAGGAAAAGTGACTGACCTGAAGTTTAACTTGTCTCCCAAGAACAACAGCTACAGGCAGCTGGAACTTCTGCTGAACACACACTGAGAAAGCCTTTTTTGATGGAGGCGGCCTGGATTCCCACCCACATTTCTGCCACCATGCACACCAGATATGGTGTTTTCTGAGACAACGGGGACCCATAACTCAACATCACCCTGCCTAAAGACAGGACAAACTTGGATGAAGAGTTTTACTAGCAAGTTTCTCATTGGCTTTTCATCATCCTAGTGTGTTGTTGTAAGAGCTCAAGGCCATTGGTCACTGTCTCCTCAGTCCCTTTAATCACCTCCTGCTTTGCTTTGGAGACAAAATTTGGTAGTTAATTTATGATGGCATGACTGGAGATGCAGTGCACTTTTCCCTCCTCCCACCGATCCCAAAGAAGCCATCAGCAATTCCCTCTTCATGTTTTTTATTTCCCCTGTGCTACCACAAAGTAATTGACTACTCCCCCTGATCAGAAGCTGGGAGCAACCACCAGTTTTCTCCCATTTTTCCTTTGCACAACTCCCCTGCAACACCTTCTGAAGAGTAAACAAAGGTCTCAAGAGTTTGAGCTATTTAACATGGCAGGAGAAGCTTGGAGAAGAGCAGCTAAATGAACCTAGATCTCTAAATCACAAGTTAAGCTAGTTTCAACCCCCTCTGCCCTTTTGCCTGTAGCAGACACAAATATTCCCACTGTTACACCTCCCTGAGAAGCTGATGCACATCGCTGTGTCAGCTCTCCCCTTAGACTTTGGCTGTATGGTCCAGGTTGCCTTGCTACTGCACCATTCCTACCTGCTCCTATGAATACTTCCGTGAGGCCTCAGCCACAGATTTCTCTCTTCTTTATTATGTAAAGTATTTTTTTAAACAATCAGTTTTTCACAACCTTGCCCTTAGTGATTACTGCTTCTTGGGAGCCCAAATATTGCAACAGAGGGTACAGCTTGTCCATCATCAGCCTCTCTGTTCCTTCTCAAAACCCTCCTCTTCAAAGAAAACTGAAGTTTTAAAGCAAGTGAAACTATTCTATCTGTCTGAAACCCTCCCCTTGGCCTTCCAAAGCAGGCATCAGCAGTTTGAGCATGATGAAGCACATGAACAAGACAAGCTTTACAAGAAGAGTGGAAACCAGGGGTGCTGCTCACCACAGCTTTTCTGCACCCCCCTGGCAGGCAGCAGCAGTGCTGCCTTCCCCTTCTGCTTGCACTTCCCAGCTTCCTGAATCTCATGGCACTCCAGCAGGGATATCATCCACACAGCACCATGAACTGCCCCTAAACTTCAGGAGTATTTCATCTGTGCTTTTATCTGTTGACAGGTAAAACCTGCCAGCTGAAAGGAGGGCAATATAAAGCTTGGATTTTAGCTCTCTGGTGAGCATTTAAACCAGGAGCAAAGTCCTGCAGGCACAACGTCAGAGAACATTCCTCTTTTGACAGCCTGTTCTTTTTTTCCTTAAACTGCTTTTGTTTTGATGCAGTTCCCCCTATTCAAAGTTAAATGTTAGTTTAGTTAGGGTTTATTTTTTTTTGGTCGTGGGACTTTTTTATGGGTTGTCTCTTCTGCCCTTTGTTCCTTTGCTTTTATTTTTCAGATCTAAGTTTGGTCATTGGTACAATTTTATAGCTGGTCCCGTGCATCACTCAAGACCAAGCAGAACTGATTTCTTTCTGAGAGGTGTCCTGTCCAGCTGCTTCTGCATCAAAGAAACTCCAAACATAATGTTTACCCAGCATGAAAGACTGAAGTCTCCCATCAGGCCAATGTATCTGTTCTCATGTGGTATTTGACTATCTCAACTGCTCATGCTACTTGTGTCATCCTTCTCTCATGCTCATCCTATCAATATTCCCTTCCAAAGCCAGCTTGCTGTCTTCCCATCTCCAGGCCTATTCCTGAAGACTCCTGGCATTTCCAAAAGACAAGTTTCGTCAGTCCACTTCCCTATTCCTTCAAGCCCTGCTGCAATCAAACATTATTCAGTCTGCTCTTCAGCATTTCCTAGAGAGATGTTGCCAGTGTCTGTCTCGTTTGCATCACTGAGGACAATCATCTTTTTTTCCTCCTAGAGCACAGGTCATCCCCAGCTTTCCCTGTCTGTGGGTTTCTCTTAGCTCAAAAACAAAACTTGGGAGGACAGCTGTAAAACCTCACCAACTTAGCTCCATTTTGACTGAGAGGCAGCTCCTCTGCAGGCAAGGGGGCTTGAAGACACAAGAAATGCTCACAGCAGCTTTAGACTAAGGTTGCCTGGAAAGAGATGTGAGACACAGAGGGTCTGGGCATGTGTCTGAGCAGCCCTAAGCAGGACTTTTAGGACCTGGGTAAGCTTGAAGACAGCTTTCACCTATTAGCTACAGCACCTGATGTGCATTCTGCACAGGCTATAACATCTCAAGCACATCCAGAAAATTCCTACTTGCTTTCACCCAAGCTTCTCATCAGAAACACACTCAGCTTCAAGCCTTCTCTGAAACTAATCCAGAGTCTGGAATATCACAAACACAATGGAGCCACCTACCATAACCTTTGTTCCTAACCCATCTCCTTTTGACAGGCAAGCAAGCCTGGGGCCTGCACAAAACCTGGGTTTAAAAAAACACACGCTGAAAATGCTGGTTTTGAAGGTGTTGGACAGCTCCAGAAGATGGCCCCCAAGTGGCCACACTTGGCTGCAGGTCCTTCCCACACAAGCTGCACAACACAGTAGTTCCCAGCCTGTTGGATCAGAGGCTTGGGTGCCAAAGGGCTATGAAATGCAGGGAGTCTCCTGCTGCAATCTGAAGAGGGTATGTGAGGAGGCAGAGGAGCCATGTCTTCAAGCAAGGATTCCATTACAAGCAGGCACCCCTGCTGGAGAACAGGATGGGATACAGGACACGTGGCTGCAGGCCAAGTGACTTCCATCAGGGAGCCAATGTATATATCCCCACCATAGTTTATGGTATGTCTCTGGATATAAATACAAGTGTCTCTGGACATAGGTCCAAACCATTTTCAGTGTCACTTACAGGATGAAATGAACTGTACCACATAGGTCCTTCTGTTACAAACTAGTTTCAGAAAGATGAATCTTGTCTCACTAATGAGCCCAAGTGTTCAGGTTTCTGCTTACTTGTGGAGTGCTGTGGCTCCAATAAATTAAAATGAAGTGTGTCTTGTCTGAGCAGGAAAAAACAAGGTAGAAGCTGAAACTACCAGAGCTGAGAAGAGGCTGAGGGGCAGGAGGGAGGGAGAGGAAGAGACAGGGTTATTTGATGCATTCAGCCACTCCTACCCTAGGAATGCACAGAAGCTGACAGCTGAATCAGAAATGCACTTGGGGCAGTTATTTTGTTTAACTTTGCATATTTCCTGGGTTTATTAGTGGAAAAATGTTCAGATTTGAAGCTTTTATAAAGCTGCTATGTTTGGCTGCTTCAGCTGCCATGCAGCCTTGAAAAGGGGATTTGCTCTGTGGAACATCAGCCTTGTAGTGAGCGCTGGGCCTAGAGTTACAGTGAAACACACTTGTTTATGCGACTGAGAACAGTTTCTGTGCCATGAAAGGAAGGAGACAGACCCAACATTATTATTGCCTTTTCCAGCCAAGGGAATCATGACAGCAGATGGCTCAAACACAGACAGCACTATCAAAGGTGCATTCAGCCGCTACAGTTCAGGTGCAGCTGTAGGACTCCAATATAAGCCAGCACATGAGAACACACACCTAAAACTCCCTGAGTTTTAGGCCCAGTATAATCATCCCAAATCAGGCTAATAACTGACATTGAAAAACACTGAATTTTACATTCAGATCTTGCCTTCTGCTACAGAGCCACTGCATGGTAATACAAGCCTCCTCTTTTTATCAAACACACAACCCTTAGCAAGTGCTTACTTAGCAGGACTATACAAGAGATGCTGCTCCAAGGCAAGATACACTTAGAGGTCAGGATAGGCAAGGTTCACTCCTTACAGGAATGAGATGAGCCACCAGAAATAAACATGTTCCCTCTACCCCCTAAAAATGCCCTCCCTGCAATGCCATTTCAAACAGGTATTTGCAAGGCAGTGCCCCAGAGAGAAGGTATGGTCTCCACATCCTTACCAGGGAGGAAGCAGCAATTAGCAAGTGCATCACTGGTGAAGCAGATGAATGGCTGCAGGAATGTCCTTATCTAGTTGCAGGAACCTGGATGTGAGAGGGTGTAAAAACCTCCCTTCCCAGCAGCAGCACTGCAGATTTCAGCTGCCAGATTGGCTCCTTAGCGGGCACTCTGTGGCTCAAGAAGCTATCTGGATCAAACCTCACTCACATCATTCCTCAGCAGGCTGCCAGCCTTAGGAGGCTGCCTGCCCTTTCTCTTATTTTAATTAGATTTATTTCTCCAAATGCCTTCTCACTGAAATTCCTGTTTTGAGATCAAAGGCTATGGCTGGACTCACATAGAATCCTGTGATAATCAATCATAAAATCCCAGATTGGTTTGGGTTGTAAGGGATCTTAAAGCTCATCTACATCCAACCCCCTGCCACAGGCTGGGACACCTTTCACTAGACCAGGTTGCTCTAAAGCTTGCCCAGCCTCCTCTAAAGTCTCCACCCTAGCCTTCTCTTCTCCAGAATGAACAAGTCCAGCTATCTCCGCCTGTCTCCATAACAGAGATGCTCCAGCCCTCTCCTTATCACCGACCAAATCCATCAAATCCATGTGTCTCCAGCTCAGAGACAAGGATGTCATGAGGAACACTGTCAAATGCTTTGCACAAGTCCAGGTAGATGACATCAGTTGCTTTACCCCTATCCACCAATGTTGTGGCTGTCTCACAGGAGGCCACCAACTTTGTCAGGCACGATTTGCCCTTAGTGAAACCACGTTGGCTGCCACCAACCACCTTCTTATTGTCCATGTGCCTTAGCATAGTCTCCCAGGAGGATCTGTTCCTGGAAACAGATCTTGCTGGGCAGTGAAGACTGGTCTGTAGTTCCCTGGGTCTTCCTTGTTACCTTTTTAAAAATGAGGATTGTATCTCCCTTTTTCCAGTCACTGGACTGCCATGACTTCTCAGATTTGATAGATAATGGCTTGGCAACTTCATCTGCCAGTTCCCTCAAGACCCACAGACACATCTCATCAGGTCCCATGGCCTTGTGTACCTTCAGATCTCCTGGATGATCTCAAACCTGAGCTCCTAGAGCAGGCAGTTCTTCCTTCTCCTGGTCCCTGCCTTTGCCTTGTGCAAACTGGGCAGTGTGCTTGGAGCTCTTGCAAGTGAATACCAAGACAAGAAAGTCATTGAATACCTTGGCCTTTTCTGTGTCCTAGCTAACCAAGTCTCCCATTTCTTTCTGGAGAAGGCCTAAATTTTCCCTTGCCCTCCTTTTATCCCCTATGTACCTACTGAACCTTTTCTTGATGGCTTTTAACATCCCTGGCCAGATTTAATTATCATGGCTTTAGCTTTCCTAACCTAACCCCTGGCTGCTCAGAAAATTTCTCTGTATTCCCCCCAGGCTACCTGTTGTTTCCACCTTCTGCAGGCCTCCTTTTTGTGTTGGGATTTGTCCAGGATCTCCTTGTTCATCCAGGCAGGCCTCCTGGCATTCTTGCCTGACTTCTTCTTTGTCAGTATGCATCACTCCTGAGCCTAGAGAAGACAATCCTTGAATATTAACCAGCTTCCTTGGGACCCTCTTCCCTCCAGGACTTTAGGTACAATGAACTCATACAAGGCATCTACTCAAGGTAGTTCTGCTATCAGCAAAATTACTATCTTAGCTTTAAACCCTGTAGGTGAAGCATGTTTAATTGAAAAGGAGATTTTCCAAAATGGACAGGTGTATCTATACCTTACTGCCACACTAAACCACTTCTCAGTCTCTACTGGTGTGCACACTCATCTGGGAACAGATAAGAAATAGTCTAGCAAAGGGAAAGCTGACATAGTTTACCATTTCCACAGCTCGTGCTGATGAAGTGGAGCAGCTTCCCCAACCCATCAGAAGACCCCAGCAGTTACATTGCACTGCAGGTAACTATCAGATGTGAACAGATATTGCAGTATATGTGTGCATGTGACACTATGCTGTGAAGCACATACAATATGCATACCATTTTCAACCCTGTTTTCCAATCTCAAGTAAATCTTACAGCTATGACCTTTGTAGATTCCATCATAACACAGGTCTGGGTATGAATAACACTGACGCTGAGAGCTTTAACAACCAAGTCATTGTAAACAGGTACTGACATTAGGTAGTTTCCCTGGGTCAGAATGGAAAAAGACCACAAAAGTCCACACAGTCAAAGCTTTACAGCTACCCCCAACAAACTCAGTGTCTCCAAAGCCAGGCAAATGAAACCAGTCTGAATTCATTCAAGCAAACACAGCCTATCACAACATGCCCATACTTGACCCAGAAGGAAAAGTTCCTTCTAGGATACAGCAAGCCTTGGTTCACTAGCCACAGATAACTAACACCAAAGTACAGAAGCACAAAACGCCCCTGCATTTTGAGGGACACTCCTGTTTAGCTTAGCAATGCAAAGGGGCAGCCTGCAAGACCGAGAAGAAACCATGCAAAGTTCTGCCTCACAAGATGCCAATTAGAAAGTATTCTTTCAGCAAGGTTCAGAACTCTGGAAAGGAAAAACCTCTGCACATACGCATCACACAGCCAAATCCAGCTACACAACATGGCAAGATCCAGCTGCTTGTACTCGCAGACCAAAGTCGCCTAAAATGCTACAACTGCTATGGAGCCTGTTGGGGCAATGCTCCCAGCCATGCAGTTGCACAAACACTTGAGGCTACGGGTGCTTTACTCTGAAGGTGGAGTGAGACACAAGGCAATTTTCCCTGTTTCGCATTGTGTTAAAGCTCAACCTGCTTCATGCCACCATGTAGAGAATGCAAATTGGAACACTAGGTTATTCTACAAGTATCTTTGTTACACAGAATCATAGAATAGTTAGGGTTGGAAAGGACCTTAAGATCATCTAGTTCCAACCCCCCTGCCATAAGCAGGGACTCCTCACACTAAACCATGCCACACAAGGCTCTGTCCAACCTGGCCTTGAACACCACCAGGGATGGAGCACTCACATCCTCCCTGGGCAACCCATTCCCGCATCTCACCACCCTAATAGGAAAGAATTTCTTCCTTAGATCCAATCTAAACCTCTCCTATTTAAGTTTGAACCCATTACCCCTTGTCCTTTCACTACAGTCCCTAATGAAAAGTCCCTCCCCAGCATCCCTATAGGCCCCCTTCAGATACTGTAAGGCTGCTATGAGGTCTCCACGCAGCCTTCTCTTCCCCAGGCTGAACATCCCCAGCTTTCTCAGCCTGTCTTCATATGGAAGATGCTCCGGTCCCCTGATCATCTTCATGGCCCTCCTCTGGACTTGTTCCAACAGCTCCATGTCCTTTTTATGTTGAGGACACCAGAACTGCACACAATACTCCAGGTGAGGTCTCACGAGAGCAGAGTAGAGAGGCAGGATCACCTCCTTTGACCTGCTGGTCACGCTCCTTTTGATGCATATAGAATATTAAAATTCCTGAGGTTCAGTCAATGGGTCACCACATATTTTTCTTGTTCAGTCCTACTAAGTAACATTCAACTCAAAATAACCTGGAGTGGAATGGATATTTGGGTTGAAGGTGGCTGCAGGACAATCTACTAAGTCTCAGGGGCTATGTTCTGCAAGGAGGTAGGCAGGCAATCCACCCTGACTTCACACCAACTCCAGTGCAAACACCACCACTATACCACCTTGCACAGTCAACACATGGGGCAATGTGAGGGACCAATCTTTCACATTAGATGTAATAGAAAAACATTCTTTACTCTGCAAGTGTCTTTACAAATATATATTTATATATTTAAGCCCATTTCAGGCCATAAAAGCCCATAAAAAACAATCAGTACCTTTTTGAACAAGAGAAACTCCGATTCAGAAGTCTGAGGTGAAAGACTCCCAAACAAGGGCTGTTTTGGCGCTTCTCTGAAGGCCTCTATTTAACAAATAAAATCATCTTAAAAAAAAAAAATCACATCAGCCTTTTATGTGAAAAGAGGGGCATCGTTTTTACCCCTCCTTTACTGTTCTTTGTATGAGGTAAACTGGAATCACTTTTACATGATCACTTACTGCTTTAAAAAGAAGATATTGTATCCTGAAGACCAGCTTTTCCAAAAAGCATTTGTGAATGGGTTAATAAAGAAAGATGCCGCTTGTGGATCCAACCACAATGTGTTGTTGCCTCAAAATAGAAGAGGTTGATACTAAAAAGCTATTCCAGATACATACAAGTACAAACACTAGAGCTGGTCAGAAAGATTCAGTTTCAACATTTTTAAGAAGCAGGGAACGTTTTCTGCAGTGTGGTTTTTGCATTCATTTCCCATGCTTCACTTTTCTACCTGTTCAATATACCCTTCAAAAATAATCACGTCTGTTGTAAGAGTGCAAAGTCCATCCCAATCTTGTGTTTAAATTCACTATCACTACACTTTAAAAATCCTGATGGCAAATAAAACGGTGTTGATTTAACTTAGCAAAAGTGATATCTAGAAAGTATTCAACATCAAGAGGTCTTACAAAAAAACTTCAGACTACTAAGGCATTCTAAGGCACAGTGTTTTGGAAGAAGTGCTTTCTCCCTTTAGTGTTGCTTTATACACATCACGTGTGTGAGTCTGAGTGATGCATGGAGCTGCAGATGTATGCCATGCCTTCTCCCAATCAGTGAATTGAATCTTCTTCTGCAGTTTCAGACGTAGGCTCCCAACGCTGCATGAAATTCAGTTAGACATTGCACCAGCTGCTGAAACTTGGGTCTTTCTTCAGGGTCTAGGGCCCAACAGCAGGCCATCACAGCAAACCTGCATGGCAAACACAAACAGAAGATATAAGAATGGAAGCCACGTGACCACCATCCCGACCTGAAAGTGAAAAACAGCATCTGCCACTGAAAACCCTGCTGAATGGAGAGAGAAAAGGAATCTGTATCTTCTGGTACACCATGCTGAATAACTGCTTCAGAAAAAAAAAAGACACCTGGAATGATCAATAAACATGCTGTGACTGGTAGTACATGGACAGGATACAAGTCAGAGGCAATCCATGAGGAAGAAATACGTAACGCATGGAATATTGCTCAACTACTGTAAAAACAAAGTTTAAAGTGTTTCTGTGGTAGGTTTACAGGAAGGGGATCTGGAAGAACATACAAGGCAGAAGGCAGTACCTGTGCATCTGCATTCTCCTAGACCATTAGGATTATGAAAAAACACCTCAAGCACTGCCATTTAACACCAATAAACACAGTATTTCTCCACAGTCCTGCTGACAGAACAGAGATTGCCTCTACCTAGTGGCTTCCTACACTGCAGCCCTAAAAACCCCTGCCCCTTTGCCTCCCTCCTCCCATCCTGCTGATCAACCCTATTTCTCCCCTGTGTCATGGTAAGCAAAAGAGTTGGATTAAATGAAACTCAACACCACCGGCATTTAATTTTAGCTCAAGTTCCTTGACGTATGCCATGCAAACACTTGCACATGGGTTTGTGTAAAAGGCAGGGGAAGGCAAACTGGTCTCTGTCATCAATAAGGTTGGCTAAACACGACAGTTACAAAATAGATTTTTTATCTTCCCTCCAAAACCATGATGACTTACAGTTCATCAGGGCAGTTGATGGGCTGAGCTATTCGATACCCATCCTTTAAATAAGCAGCCATCTCAAATGGGTCGATATCAACATATGGAGTCTGTCCTAAAGTCATCAGCTCCCACAGCGTTACTCCAAAGGCCCACTACGAAGAAACAGCAGGGAGTATTAACAGAACATGCCAAGTTTTGGTGTTCCACCAGAATCAGTCATAAATAAGACTACACAAACCAAGACAGCTTTACATAAATGCTGTATACATACACACAAGTTCAACATGACCATACATTGTCTTGACTGGGGACAATTAAGAATCACAGAACAGATGTTAAGCTGAATCTTAGTGCACTTTGAAACAAGGGGGGCACAGAATCACAAAATGGAATATAAAAACCTTCTAAGTGCTAACAAAAAAACCACACATTTACTGCATTTTTTCAGTATGAGATTTCAGAAAACATAACAAATCTAAGGAATATTTAACACCAAACCACAGTATTGAAAAACAATTTTATATTACATTTTACATCTTCAAAATACTATAGAAAATTCCTCAAAGGTCTGTGAAATTCAAGGATTCAGAAGAGTAGAGTGAATAAAACCTTATCTTTTTTTTCAATCAGTCATCTGTATATTTTGAATACAGGCTCCAAAGTCAGACTCATGAGAAACATAAAGATTTCATCTAAGTAAATATGACAGCTGGATCAGCACTCAACACATTCAGCCAGCAATAGCTGCCAAAAGGAGCTTAAGGTGATGAAAAATCAACCAATCAATTCACATGCTAGCACAGTACAAGCAAAATTATTTACTAGCTGGTATCAAGAGACTCAAGTGACAAAACACAGGTGGTGCAATCTCCAGATTTAATGTAGCCATACCACAAGTAGCTACAAAAAAAGGCATGAAGAGACACAGAGCTTCATTTCCAACAGAGGGAAAAACCACATAACTAAAATTCAGCAGGAATTGTGTTTTGTTTTTCTATGTTCTGGTTGACTGGTATAAATGTTGGCAGAGAATGAACACATTAGGAATGTTTCAAGCCAGCAAAACCATTTTAAAGAAATGCATCCAAAAAGCAAGACTACAAAACATGCCAATTGCATCTTAACAGACATCATCTAAATTGTTTGTAACAGATTTCATTACCAAGGACTGTAGAATCACAGAATGGTTTGGTTTGGAAAGGACCTTAAAAGCTCATCTATTTCCAACCCCCTGCCACAGGCAGGGACACCTTGTTAGCACAAGTATAGCCACTAGGTCAAGGGAAGCAATTCTCTCATTTCCCTATCTGTGAGACTGCAACTGAAATACTCTGCTGTGGACTCTAGATCACGCTAATTTAAATAGCAGACGAGTCCTAAAACAGGCTACTCCCTGAATTTAACTGCCTTTCCTGCTAATGCTACCAAGGAAAACAGGGTATAAGGGAATATTCTGCCATGCAAGAAGGGCCTGCTTGACCTTTGAACTACCTGCTACGAACAGCAAATGTAGGAAGCAGGTGTATAGATGGTATTCTGGGCAAATCACTGTTATCAATTTAGTACGGCTGAAAAAGGGGAAGAATGTCAAGAAAATGTATTTACAAAGTGTAAGAGGGAGCAAAACAATAAATAACCAAGCAAAAATAAACTCCCAAACACTTACCACATCACTAGCACTGGAAAATTCATTGTTAACCAGGCTTTCAAGAGCCATCCATCGAACTGGCCTGTTTTCATTATCTCCCAAGCAATGGTAGTCCATAGGAAATAGGTCTCGAGAGAGAGCATTGTCTGTAATCTTAACCTGAAGTGCATCATCAATGCTAATTTAAAAGAAAAGAAACATTTAGCAAATTTGGCATTGGAGTTTTACAGAAAATATTTATGCTCAGTCTTCAGTTTCAGACTTGGGATTTAATTGGGGAACACTAATCATACTATCAACATTTCAAAGGACTAGCATTCTTCTGGAGCAAGACATACTTATTCTATGGTAATCAAACATTATCAAAGAACATATTTATTCTGCATTAACAGATAAGCACTAAAAAAAAAAAATCAGCAGTCTTAGATGAAATAAAAATCAAACATTTGCAAGTGGGAAAAAAAAACCCTCAACACCCACAGTTAAAGCAAACAACTCCCTAAAATTATTCCTGCTCACTTGGAGATCCTCTTTTAGATCAATTAAATTTCAGCTATAGTACTTCTGTACCAATAAAGAGTCACAGATTTAAGCGAAGTAAGATCTAGTAGTATCTTGGTAAAGCAACGGATATTATTTGTGGCCTGAAAGCTTGTTTACAGTAAAGCAGAGATCATCAAATCTCAAAATCACCTCTATAGGCCATTCCAGGTTAAAGACTATATCCATCAGTAGTTCAGTTACCTCTTTAGAAGGTGCATCACTGATAATTTGTACACAACCCTGAGGTATAAACCCAAGGTTGCTTCTTTGTCCTTTTCTTTCATAACTAGCTCATTAACAGATCAGTGTGTAGCCAGGGGGAAGAGAGGTATCTTTAATTCTGAAAAGTAGCTGTATTATGATTTGAATTATGACTTTATTTGCAGGTATCATAAAACCATGCTCAGGGATTAACTGCCCTCTGTGACACTTTCAGTTCAGTGAAGTTTAGGCGGAACACTAGCTGATTTTCTGTTTCCCCTTATTAGGTATTAAAGCAGATGGAGAATGAGCACAGTTGGCAGTCTCCAAGTGACTGGTTTAGCTGAACGCCACCAAACACCTCAGTCTCTACATTTTGAGCATAGTCCAGTCAGAAGATTATCTCAAAACTCTTGGCATGTCATTCCTACCATTATGAAGCACATCCATATCTATTCATCATTTGACAACTAAGAAATCTACAAATTACCAAAGCCATTAAGCCATTCCTTAAGGAAAAAAGAAAAGGGGGAAAATTAANCCAGTCAGAAGATTATCTCAAAACTCTTGGCATGTCATTCCTACCATTATGAAGCACATCCATATCTATTCATCATTTGACAACTAAGAAATCTACAAATTACCAAAGCCATTAAGCCATTCCTTAAGGAAAAAAGAAAAAAAAAAAAAGAAAAAAAAAAAAAGGAAGGAATTTTTTTTTAAAGCTTAAGGGGAGCTTTAATATTTTTCAAGACTTTGAAAAAGTGATAGACAAAACCTAGCAAAAGTATTTAAGATGAGGATGTTCTGCTTCCTTGAAAACCACAATTTCTGGTTCACCTCACAGTTGGAGGAAAACAATTTCATTGACAAAACTATTAACCCAGAAGTTGGAAAACCTGAACATCTGCATACTGTGAAGCACAGATCAGGTCAACTGAAGAAAATCATCACAGAATGGTTTGGGTTGGAAGGGACCTTAAGGTTCTAACTTCTCTTCCGTGGGCTTTAGCTACTGACATAGAGCCATTTTGCAGACAATGTCATCTCACTGAGTACTTACACACAGTTTCTAGCAGCCAGGTCTTTGTGAATGACCTCCCGTCTGGCCAAATAACTCATTCCACAGGCAATCTGAATAGCCATATGTACAAGATCCTGCTGGGATATTGCCTGCAAGAGCAGAGAACAACCATCACTGTAAGGCCAGTGCCCATGAGGTGTTTCTGTTGTATTCTAGTGCCCCTGACTCTTCCCCCACCTTTAGAGGAGTACAAGCAACAGTCAATATCTACTGCTGAAAACAAGTATCAAAGGCTGCTTCTCCATCTACTCTTACACCTTCACAGTCCTATATAAATTAAACCCTTGCACATATTTACACCTTGGACTTCTTTTCCCATTTCTACAGTGTTTCAGAACTTCAGCATGCAGATGGACACACTGAGGTTGCAAGACTGTGATCAAAATAAGCCAAATGCTAAATTAAAACAATTATAGGCTGGCTTCTGCATGAACAGTTTATTAAGAACAGAAGCCATGGATTACTGTTGAAAACTCAAAGAGTTTGCTTTAGATAACTGTAGAAAAGTTTCCTCTTAAAATAAGACACCAAAAGTCACATTTTTTTAGTTAAGTACAGCCATGCCTACTTGCTAAAAGAAAATTCCTGTTTGACAGAATATAGATTCTAAATACAATTTCTGTTGAAATTCTTGGAAAGGGATAGTAGTACATTGCATACGGATTTATAATTTGGATTAAGCAGCAAAACAAGTAAAATCCAAGTTGAAAGACTAGCAGTTTATCACACTTTGCAGGTTAACAGAGGTAGGTGGCCCTTGCTACTTTGAAATCTGGTACATAACAGGGACAAATGCTGACCTCGGGAAGCAGGATTTCATTTTGTGCTTGACTTAGTCTAAAGACAAGCCAAACAAAGATGAAGTTGAAGATAAGATAATCCTAACAGGAGGGATAACACATACATCACTTATTAAGATTATTAAAATTAAGCAAAATATGTTCTCATCCAAGAATATTTTCTCACTTTTCATGTAATGTATTCAACAGGTTCCACTGAAGCACAATAAAATTACGAATGCGGAAGAGCACACACAGCAGTAAAATCAGCAGACTGCTTCCTTTAGCATGGAGTTAAATAAATCCAATTATTTTATTTATTAACAATCTACAGCAGCACAGAAGTGCTTTATGCTTACTATGAAATCAAGACCTACAGCAATTAAAGGGCTAATCTATTAATTACACCAAAAATAAATGCAGTAAATCTCATATTTCCCCATACACAATTTCTCCCTGGGCATTCTAACTTAAACCCACAACCATATACATCTTTCTAATTTATTTTTTTAAGATGGGTTGATACACCAGGCACTACTCAAACCAGTTTAACTCGGCTTCATGCTCTCTGAACATCTGTGATGAACACAGCCAAGAATGTTTTCCTTGTACAAATCAAGACAAACACTTGCTGGGGAACCCACTTGTCAATTCTCTCATTGTCACCAGCTAATAGGTGAATAATACAACTATTTTTTGTCATACACAGATGACAAAACAAGTCCAAGTGTAACAGGCAAGAAGTCACAGATTTCAGAGTGTACCTGAGGATTGTTGGCCTCTACCAGCTTGCACTGTCTCAAGAACAGTTTAAGGTTCCCCCAGTTCATGTATGGCAGCAGCACCATTGGTTTCTCTCCCTCCTCTATACAGACATGAGTGATGGGCAGCAGATTCCTGGAAGGCAGACAGAGAAATTCCCAAGTTTATGAAACTGAAATTTGAGAAAAATCTCTTGATCCCTAAACACAGTAAGTGAAAACAACACTGAAGAAAAGCATTTAATCTTGCATTACGAATTGCAGAGGACAAGATCTCCAAATAACTGAAGCCCTCAATAATTTATTTAATAAGACCATATGAGTATTTTCCCATTAGGAAGAACTCCCCAAAAGTCTTCACTTGGTCCAAGAGGGCTGAAATAATTTTCTGTTAATACAGGTTATAGTTTATATTAAGAAACAATATATCCTCAGCTTGGAAGTCTAAATGCAATCACAGATACAAGAATGTAAAGCTCCATTACAGTGGTTTAAAAAAAAAAAAACAACAAACCAAAGTCAAACCACCATGTTTGATCCACCTCAAAATGCCAGAACAGATAATTGTAGTTCTTAATTAACTAAACATTAAATTGCACTCTAAATGCAGAAGTACCTCAGGAGTTTTATCATGGGTGTTTCAGAATCACAGAATCATTTAGGTTAGAAAAGGCCTTTAAGCTCATCCAGTACAACCGTAAGCCTAACACTGACACATCCACCACTAAAGCACTTTAAAGCACTCCTTCTGGCTCAGATAACCCCCATGCTGCACTGTTTCTAAATATCTTACTCTAGTTTCAACCTATCAGTTGGTAGAAGCTTGAAGCAAACCATATATAGCTCCAATTTTCTATAAAAGTTTTTTTTTAAAAAGTTATATCTTCTCCTGAAAACATATTAGTAAGTCTCCAAAAATTATTTTTCAAAGGGAATTGGGAAATTTCCTGTTCTTACTTGAAGATGTCTGATAGGCAGGTGTCACACCCATGCGCTCTACATACCATCTACCTTTGATCAAGATAAAGGTCCCAGCTCTATAGGCAGTGTATAGAAGAAAAGCTTCTTGGAAGTTTTAAAGAGCTGGACTTGTAAAAGGGAGGATAGCAGCTGATTTTGAGCTATGAGAGGGAGGTGTTTCATTTTGTTTCAATTTAATTTATGTTTCCCCAAAAACCTGCTACTCCTCTTAACATAACCCTCATTTTAGGTAGGGCCTTAACTAGAAGAACTCTTAGAAAAGGAACTTCTACATGCACTATAGAATTAATCATGCATGAACTATTCTCATTGCCTTCACAGTACCAGTAAAAAAAAGAAAGTTGACAATGAGTATGGGTTTCTTATCTGCACCCTTGCCAGTAACGAAGATCCTTAAGGTAAACCTCAGCCTTTAATCCAACCTACAAAACTGCCCCTAATTCAAGCTGGTTTAAGGCATCAATTTAAAAACACAAGCCCTCACCCCCAAATGACATGCCGTTAAATCTTCCAGAATACACTCCATCAGTGATGCTACAATGCCATACTAGGGCAATACATGCGCAAGAGTCCAACAAAGCATTTCCTCGTGTCCAGGTGGGACAGCACCTAAACAGCAATTTTCTGTGTCATGCAGAAAATTATGCACAATACAAACCAGACTAGAAAATCAGCTAAACTGACAATCAACCTGCACATTTACTTACTCTTATCCTAGACTGGTTTGGGTTGGAAAGGACCTTAAAGCTCATCCAGTTCCAGTCCCCTGCCATGGGTAGGGACAGCTTCCACTAGACCAGGTTGCTCCAAGCCTCGTCCAACCTGGCCTTGAACACTGCCAGGGATGGGGCAGCCACAGCTTCTCTGGGCATCTTGGGCCAGGGCCTCAGCACCCTCATAGTGAAGAGCATCTTCCTAGTATCTAATCTAACTCTACCCTCTGTCAGTTTAAAGCCATTCCCCCTTGTCCTGTCCCTACATGCCCTTGTCAAAAGTCCCTTTTCAGATCTCATGTTGGCCCCTTTAGGTATTGGAAGGTATCATCATGAAGATCCACCACTTTTAACAACTAGGGTTGTGCAAGAACCAGCAGAAACCAACATGTGCCTGCAACATAGATATATATATATATAAATATATAAAAGGAGTAACTACCCATATTTTACTGAGAGGTTTGAAACACCAAAGACTTTCCCCATTTCCCCATACACTGCTACAGACCATGCAGCTAAGAAAAAAGCTTATAAGCACTTTCTGCAATAGGAAGCGTATCTAGAATTCAGTATTTTAGTGACACAAATACAGTTCTAGCTCTTTCTGGCTTAAAAATTTGAAACATACAAAACATTGCCAAATTCTGGAAGGAAAAAAAAAAAGAGCACTTTCCTCTTCCCTAGGGAACTTTAAGCAAAAGTATTTTCAGCTCACATAGATACAGTTTTGCTTATAAACACTAATAGCTTACCTGTGATGAAGTCCTCTGAGTTTACAGCTTTCAGTCAGCATCATTGTCACCTGTACCTCTGAGGCTTGATCTAATAAAAAGAAATAAAAATAAAAGAACCACAGATATAACTTTGGGAACAAAACAACATACTGATATTTGGTCCAGATTTACAAGTCAGTTGAGGTCATTTGAGCACAAATAGAACTTGTTTGCCTACTTTTGTAAAATGGAATTAAAAAAAAAAAAACCAAACAAGCAAGCCAAGTTCTAGGGCATATTTCTGCTTAAACAAATGGGGTAGAGCCGAAAAAGGAAATCAAACACTCCAGGTGCTGACAGATTGTATTTTTGCCACTTCCTGACAGCTTCTGGGCAGGCATGAACTGCCTCCTCTAGGCCACATCCTGAACACGGGGCTGGTGCTGCTGGAAGAACGGGAGCATGCCACGCGCTTCCCTAAGCTGCAGATGTACTCAGAAGACACTGTTTCACTGTGCTGCTGAATTACTAGCACAGGCTTCTGCAGTTTGCTGCCACGTCGATGGAGACCAGCTTCAAGCACCTGACTCTTGCTAACCTTGGAAGTGCTTGCTGTTCTCTTCCCCACCTTTCAAAAAACATAAAAGCCACTGCTGCCAAGTAGAATTCAAGCATGTTGTAATCTCAGTAGCCCTCAGCAATCAGAACATCTACTGGACAGAAGCAGAAGTATTGCCTGTAGCCCCTTCCCCACAAACATTCTTGTGGTTTGTTTTGGTTGTCTTTTTCTCCCCTCAGGGAATCTTAACAGGATGTAAATCAGAGCTCTGGCAATCCCACCCTCCTCATACCTGGCTGCATTTTCTGTCCCTCCTTCATGCTAGAACTAGCATCAGTCTGCCTAGGCAGCAAGCTAGCACAGGAGAGAGCCCATCTAGGGCCAATCAGTTTTACTTGCTGCAGATGAGTCAAACCAACATTTTATTGACCTGCAAGGAAGAAGAGAGAACTCATCTACTCTTTTCCCTTCCTCACAGTCCTACCCTCCTACCAGCACCAGCCCTGACATCCTTTCCTAACTGCACTTTAACCCTGAAAATAAAAAAAAAATAAAAATTAAAAAAAGATGACTTTTGGCTGAGTTGAGGGGTGAATGTGTCAGTGCAGATGAGAACAAAGTAACTGCAAAGCCCAGAGGGAAAGCACGGCCTTTCCCTCATGGCAACAGCAAGCTAAATGGATAGGCTGTAACCACAACTGCCACACAGATTAGCATTTAGCTTTCCAGATCTGCTGAAAATGGAGACAGCTCCAGACACAACATAGCTCCTGCCTAAGACGGGCTCATCAGAAATCGTGTAACTCAAGAACCTGCAAGCCACAAAATATCAGCTGGATTGAGAAAGTTCCCCTAAATCAGGGAAAGGAATAGTATCCCACGGCAAGCTACTTCAAAGGCTGCTTTACCATCTTGGCTCAGCAGAGATTAAAAAGGAGACATGCCTTCCCAAAAGCATACAGGCACTAAGGAAGAAGATGATGAGGTTATAAATGCAGACACAAGTCCCAGACCAGAGGCACTGAACCCTGAAAGTGCTTGGAAAGCCCCAAAGAGTATCACTGCCTGGACCCTGTACAGGCTGGAAGCACCCAGACCACCAAAAGCCAAACCACCGCACTCCAGAGAACTCCAGACACAAAGGTGCCATTAGATCAGTAACAATTACAGCTGTGGTGGATTATGGGACACATCAAAACAGTGCATTTCTTTGTATTTGATAACAAGTTACATATGGGGGGACAGTATGAACAGGTTCCTGCAGTGCTGGAGACAGGTACGTAATGTTCAGTTGAAGCCTCTAGTTTGCACTCCAAAACACAGAGGCATGAGAAAGGTCACGTCCTACCTACTGTGCCACAAGGGTACTGAAGCAGTTTCTATGTGATGAATTTGACATGTAGGAGACAGACTTCAAAAGGCTTGTAAACAAACAAAAAAACCCCAAGATACTATATTAAAATTAAGTTATAGAGGCATGAGATTTAGGTTAGGTATTGGGAAAAAATTCTTCCCCATGAGAGGGGTGA
Source organism: Agapornis roseicollis (assembly GCA_002631895.1). Taxonomy (NCBI): domain Eukaryota; kingdom Metazoa; phylum Chordata; class Aves; order Psittaciformes; family Psittacidae; genus Agapornis; species Agapornis roseicollis. The sequence goes on along the minus strand of NDXB01005806.1, from coordinate 127,560 downwards.
GACACTGGCATAGGGTGCTGAGAGAAGCTGTGGCTGTTCCATCCCTGGCAGTATTCAAGGCCACCCTGGACAGGGCTTGGAGCAACCTGGTCTAGTGGAAGGTGTCCCTGCCTGAGGCAGGGGGTTGGAACTGGATGAGCTTTAAGGTCTCTTCCAACCCAAACCGATCTGTGACTCTACGAATGGCTGAATCATCCAACTATGATACAAGGCAAAAAGCATTAGCAAACAGAGGTGTAGCAGCATACTATAAGAAGTTAGAGGAACTGCCAGAAGGCTACTAATGCACAGCCTCAGGTTGAAGGAACTCAAAGGCCACAAATCTCTTCAACCCACCATATGACAAAGGGAGGAAAGAGATTACTGGGTGTGAGTTTAAGCTAATTAACTTGCTTATACAGTTTTTGACTCTGTGCTTGCTTAACTGGTTTGCTTTTAATTATAAGAGCCACCATGCAATAATTCAAAGCTCTAAATTGGAGATTATTTAAGACTGGCTTTAAAATCTACAGAACAAGTTCATCTGGCTCAGACAATGCACCTATCATCTCCTCACGCTAACACTAGGAGACAACATTCACTGATGCCTTTCCCTTTCCACCACACAGAGTGTTTTGCAGCAGGACGCTGTTACATTTCATTTTCTTTCAGCTTGGAGACACTATGCTGTAGTTGTTGAGCACCCAAAAGGACAACTGACTCCCATTCAAGTATATACGGAAATCTAAATCTTATCTACTGAAACAGTCCCAGCATCCGTATTATTGTGCTCTCTTATCAATATTATTTCCTTGTTTTCTGTATAGAAAAAACTTACAGAACACCAACAAATTCAACACACTCAGAACAAACAATAGCAGAACAAGTTTAATACGCCTCCAGCTTAGACCAGTGCCAATTTAGAACAACCACACAATTTGGTTATTGTGGTTTTGTACTAGATACAATTCAAAGCCGACTATAAATCACTACTCTGAGTGATTCTAGTCAAAAGGGGATAAAATCCCACCCAAATAATGCTACAGCAATAGACCCCATTGCAATTAAACTTTTTAAGGCCATTTTCTTTAGTTGCACAAGAAAAGCATTTAAACTCTGTCACATTTATAAGCACTTTGAGCATCCAACAGATGCGTCTTCATGGATTAGGAAGAAGGTGGTTTTGGTAATGACACATTTTGTTGTAGAAGACCTTATGCATCTGACCATCGTGCACTGAAAACCCTTAAAAGCGATCCAGAAAATCCAAAGCACTTCTGGCTTTTCATATAGGAAACAGGCAATCCCAGAGCAAAGCCATGGACAATCCCAGCTTGCTTCACAAGGCAGTTTTATGAGGACACACTAAGGTGAATCATGGAGATTCGCCTGGGCCAAAGTGCAATCCTGTACCAAAAATGCATATCAAATCTCTAAGCATTACATGTAAGCACACACACCTGGACATTTTATTTACAGAATTGTATGTGTAGCCACACAAAACCAAAACCTGGGGACTGATCCTGTCAAACATGAGATTGCCTACAGGCTTTTGTGGCTCCTTCTTTCTATACCCATGAAGTCTCTTGATATGAACACAGTCACACACACAGCTAAAGAGGAGGGGAAAAGTCCCCCACAGGCCCAGAAACTCCTTAAATTATAACAGCAACTTAAAACCATGACCGAGGAGGCCACAGTGTCTCATATATTAAATCTGTGCATCAGAAACAGCCCTGAGTTCAAGTCAAACGCTCCAGGGCAAGGCAACAAGGGCTTGCTACACAACTTCTTCAAAGCCTTAAAGAAAAGCTAAACTTCCCTCTGAGATATAAACATTATTTGTGATTAAGAATATGTCAGTGCTTAACAATTCATGCAACTGAAGCCTGCTGACCATAAGGCATAGCCAGGTCAGTGCTTCTTAGACCTGAAAGAGCATCTTCTATTTTACTTTCACAAGGATATCACATATGAACACCTGAGCAACTCAATAGCAGACACTTCAGGTCACATGAGTTAAGAGAAAGATTCAATACCCAGTATGAATCCTAGATGTTCAATTTGGACCAAAAAGGTCCATCTTTTGGAAGGTGCCTAAAAACAAGACTATCTGATACAGATGCAAATGCATTCTGGAACTAGGAAGATGCTTTAAAGCACTTGATTTTACCATTCCTGTGCAAAGAGCTTGGCTGAGAAAGCACACCCGAAGGCACAGAGCAAGATAAAGCATTTCAAGACACTTTAATATAGCTGCAAGTTTATCTCATGATATTCTGTTATATGTATAGAGCCAGGCACAATAGGGCTCTTGGCACTCTTCTAAGAGGCTAATCTCTCCATACAATTCTGGCAAGTGTTCTACATGCTGAGGCCCTTCCTGATTCATGGGAAAAAAGAGCACCCAGTCGAATTTTACCAACTTCTCCAAACCCATCTGCAAAACTGCATTTTAAAATCTTCGTTCGCCATCAGTCAGCCACATGAATCATTGTAACACCCATGTGGAAAAAAAATATCTCTGAAGTTTTGCAATGACACTGACATTACAGCCATTTGCTTGCTCCAAGACTGGTCACTGATAACAACGGCAGAGCATCAGGCGCTGCATTCACTAGGTGGTAGTATACCAGAAAAGACTCACTCCACACCTCAAATTACCTACCAGAGACAAAAAGCAGCGATTACCTGGCTATGCAGTGGGTTACCTGATGAAATGGATGGCTTTCAAGAATAACATTTTATGTCAGACCTCCTAGAATCTAAAAACAACAAAGCACAGCCTTACAGCTTAAAGACTTTAGACCATGGCATGGTCACTGAAAAAAATCTTTCTTCAGGGAGAAGACAAAACAGAATCTTAAAACCAATATAACCAAGGGTTATGTGAGCAGTAATATAGAGCAATTTCTTTCAGCACTCCCATCAGAAGCAGCTCTGCAAACACTATAGCCAGGGAGCCCAGGACTTCTGATAAGCACATTTTCTGATCACAGTATTTAAAAAGATGTTTTACCTGAAGCTTTTCTCACCTTTGGACCATTTGTAAAGTCTTGTTCATGTGCAAGCTTCCTTCTGTCTCATACTGAAAGCTAATATTCCTCAACATCAGAACACTTATACCACCTGTGTTCTATACAGTCACCTGTTTTCACAAAGTTTCTATTACCCTTATTATCTTTCAGACTTGTGGGCTTTTCCAAATATACAGTGACAAAGTCCACAAGCTCAGGTCATTGAAGGGTGAAAAGCACGTAGGTAGGCATAATGGTCAGACTGTGTCCACAGGAGTTGAGAATGTAGTACTGGAACTGCCCTAAATGTTCAGCTTCACTTAAGAAAGGTTCCGAGTATCAACACATCCTTTTTAATTACTGCTCCTTCTGCACAGCAATTAATTATGAAAAATTTCTCCCAAGGCAGAATTCAATCCCAGTTCAAAGGGAATGCATGCTTGAATCCTGCTTTAATCCTTCTACACAAGTCTGGCTCGTGGACAAAATTCAACACTCAGACTATCCTGAGTTTGCTTCTGTTGTACCTGATATTTTTAATGCTGCCAGCAGCCGTTTACAGGACATTCCTTCAACAGAAAGATGAACTGCTTAAGGAATGCAAGAAGTCATGATCAAATCCGCTTTTTCTTAGGTAGAAAAAAAGAAAAAGGAAACACAAATATTTATGCTTTAAAACTTCAAGAGGGCCTAACAGTCAGGCAGTGGCAAGTTACCATGGAAGCCAGTAGTACATCTGATGGCTTTCTGCCTGCCATGGAAGTGAAAGAAAAACACCTTGCTGCTATTTGGCAGGTCTATTGCATATGCAAGTCCAGATGGTTACAGAGGCATTCAGGTAACAGCTATACTCTCACACATCAACATCCATCTGCTCTACAAGACAGCCATGCATCCTACAGAACCGCTTGCATATAAAGACATACAGACACAAATGACAACACAAGAAGGTTACATCATGGGACATGATGCCTCCTCTTGTTCAAATTTCAATAGAGCAAGATTTCTCCTCCCATCTTGGTATCAAGGGTATTTATCTGGAAATGTTTGTTTCCACACCACAACCATACAAGCTTATTTTCCAAATCAAGGCAGTTCACAGTTGTCCAAGCCTAATTTTAATAAGTTCTGGAAGTGATTCACCATGACACTGCTAAAACAGGGAATGCTGTTCTGGTTTTCCTACATTACAAATACACACACCATTTTAAATCACAGAGTAGTGCAGAGAGAAGAATGATTTACTATTCCCCTTCATAACAATAATATCAGAGTCCAAGCAGCTGCAGAAAATAGTAGCAAGTAAAAGGCTCTTTTCTCAGTAATCCATTTAACTTCAAATGAAGCTGAAAGTGTAAGCCAATGTTAAGTGAAACTGGGGAATAGAGACATGACTGATTTAGTGTTTCAAAGTCTATCAAACGCTAAAGGGCAGCAGGTAACACTGAAATACAAGTGGTGATCTGACCTGGATGTATATTAAAGTGTACTAGAGATTATGATTTTCTCCTCCCCTGAAGAAGCATACAGAATAGCAAATCTTTTAAGTTAAGAAGTACAGTACTTTGGACACCAACCTCAGAGCTGCCACTCAATTTTTTTTCGGGTGTATTTTGTACTATTTTAGGTCTCTGGGTTTTTTTGTAGTGAATTGGGATTAGATTACCGAATACAGTGCATTTTTAAGATTATATTCAGGAATTTGCTACTTTTCCCTAATTCTTTAAATTCAAGTATCCTCGTTTACAAAGGCTCTTGAGAATTTAGTTCAGACCAGAAGCAGTTCTTTCCTTGATTTTAATTTTTTTTTGTTATGAAGTTTCTTGTACAGAAACAGAATCCCATACTCTGATTTTGGTAGGTTAAATACTTTTAACAATTAACTTAAATACTGTATATTTAAGGCAAGAACTTAATATATTTTCACAAGGCAGTGATTTTAAGAACATACTACCCAGAACAGAAAATGCAACACAATGCAAGAGTGATACCTTAGGTACAACTGTGTATGCTTGAGGTTGTGGCATACTATTGATTATATCTATTATGCACAAGAAACCCTCCAACTTGGTTAACACTAAGCTTATTATACTAACTCACGTCACTTAAGTATTGCTTTCCCCTTGCTTTGCATAGAAGAAGTTCTCAAGATCTCTATTCATACACCTCCTAACTGTACTGGAGAAGTCATAAAGGGTCATCAACTTGCTTTCAGCTAGGTCGTAAGCAGGCCAAAATGGACATCACTGAGCAGTAACAGATTTTCACACTATGGCCAGTTAAGACCCACTTGTTCTAACATACAACATTTAACATCTCATAGGTTTCCTCGCATTTACAATTGAACAACAAACTTACACTATAAAGTGCAAGTTTTGTGTCATAATAGAAAACTCATGTGTACTACAAATACTCTAAAGGCAGCTGCAGTCCTTAGCCGTACCACATAAATTCATGGTTAAGGTCCTTCTCCAAAGCTTCCATTACAGCATCATGATCCGTATTGACTCTATGGGTGCACTTTGAGCATCTCCTCTGAACTAGATTAACTATAAAAGTTTTTTAATAGTATAATGTTGGAGGTAGCCAAGAATGCTGAAAGAGTCCTTCAGTGACCTATGACGGCATGAACAGATCTTTGTTAAAGTAGTAAAACAATGAAGTCTTAAAGAGTTGGGCACATTCATAGTACGACTTCGTTTCCAGGGCTTTTCGTGGGTAGCTTGTTTTCAAACACTCTTTCCTTGTATATAAGAAAAGCTTTAAGTGGCTAGAAAATGAAATGGAAGCAGTTGGGTTATCTGGAAGAGCACAAGCAGTTGTTTTTAACAAAAGCGTACCTTGGCTAGAATGTATTAAATGAGTCAGGGTTCTGCACCACTTAAACTCACTTCATATGTTCCTGGAATAATACAATTCCATTTGTTCTACAAAGAATTTTCTCATTCACAGGAAAAAAGCCATTTAACAATGTGCTCTTTAAATCAGTGGTGAAAACTGTGTTTTCTTCCTCTTTTGACATAAGATGAACTGTAAGATTCACAAGAAAGTCTGTTTCATGCCATATAAAGGCAGGAGATCTGTTAATCACTGGCAAGAGATGCAATGCCAGCTTGAGAAACATGCCAACTAAGACACTTCCAAAAATTAAGAGTAATTGGAAACCTCCTATTAGAGAGTCAAACATTACAACCTCATAAAACAATTCTACTGTAGAGCAAGAAACACAATGAAGACAGCAAATGCCAGTGAAGTCTTTCATCTTTCTAACAAAGAACTTATTCAGGTTGTGTTGATCCACAAATTTCAATACCCAAATATAGTACAGGTTAACAGATTCTTTTTCTTGCTGGTAATGAGACATACATCCTCCATCTTCACAACTGTCCATTTAAAGAAAGAACAAAAGCAAATTACTCATAAAAAAGTCTAAGTGTAAAAGAACCTAAAACTTCTATAATGACAACTAGCAAATTAATACACAGTGAAACTGTAAACTGCAAATAGGAAAGAACAACAGGATGGACAACATAAAGGCTCCAGAGAAAGTATGAACAAGTCACACCTTCTGCCTACAGCTTGTGATCTTTGTACTCCCAAAGTTATTAGAGCTTCCAGAAAGTTACCTCTAACTTTGCCAATTGATACCCATTTTTTTCTTTTAAGCTCTCCTATTTGGCACAGAATGCTGCACATAATGGAAGACTCAGGCATCCAGACACACTCTAAAGTGTTAGATGATATAGTATTAAAAAAAAAAAGCATTATAAATTAATGTATTTCATGAACATGCAGGCAGAAGCTTTGTCACATGTTACAACTCTTCTATAGAGTGCACTACAGTTAGGTGGAAGAAAAACTCTTCTAAGGGATCTGGAGCGAACTTCTGGCACTCAGGGATGAATTCTGCCTTCATACTGTATTTTTATAATAAAAGATGTGACAGATTTCAAAAGAAGTTGCCTCACTCTCCAAGTGGCCTCTTTGACTTAAAGTTTCCCAGGACAAAGGGAGGCAGATCCAGGCTTTCTCAGTTTTTATGTATTACTGATTCCTTTAAGAGCAGATCACTTCCAAAGGGAGAATACAGACTAAGTTCAGAAAAATCGAGGCTACTTGATTTCAGTTTGCACACTTGTGGTTTACAGTAATGCTCAACACCTTACCATGGAGCTAGAAAACATAAGGGAAGGAAAGTGGGAAAGGCTGCTGCAGCTACTGCCATAACTAGTCAACTGTCCTTGTTTTTTGACTCTTAGGGAAAAGGAGATAGGAAAGAAGCAAACTGAGAAGGACTCCTCTTAAGAGTGGGAAATACAGGTCTAACTATTGTCTGATGAGCATGTCAGCCACAACACTCTTCTTTCCTTGGATATGAAATAAGAAAACTGACAATTGCATTCTTCTTTGTCCACAATATTGGAAATAAACCATCTTGAAAGATTATGGATCCCGTAACACACTAACAAATGAAAGAGGAACAGAAAAAGAGATACATTATCACAGGAACCTGCTGCTCTACCTATGGCATGACCTTTCTTCACAGGTTTTCCTAACAAGCATTATTCAGAAACCATCACTATAACGGTACAATATCCTTCTTTGACACCTTTCCTACTACATCAGAAGTCTTCTCCTAGAAGCCAATATACATGGGCTGCCCATAGCACAAGGAAGCCTTCCAGTCCCATCTACACTAATTGTTGAGCTTCCTTGGGCATAACCAGTGAGTAAAGTGGACTTACTCCATTACCTTTATCACTCTACACAATTTGCTGGGATCAATATAGCTTCAACTGGTAACACCTAACACAAAGCCACTTGTATGCCAGTACACTGAAGTTATTCTGCAGGGGTGAAGGTGTCACTTACATCCAGTGACACAGTAAACAACCGCACCAACAAAGGTCATGCCTAGACAAAGTTCCAAGGTTGAGTAAAGTGATTCTCCACCTCTACTCTGCCCTTGTGGGACCTCACCTGGAGTTCTGCATCGAGCTCTAGGGCCCCCAGCATAAGTAGAACACTGAGCTGTTGGAGCACATCGAGAAGAGGGCCATGAAAATGATCCAAGGGCTGGAACTCCTCTGGCACAGAGAAAGGCTGACAGAGTTAAGGCTGTTCAGCACCTGCTGAAAAAATTTCAGTTCACATCTTCCAGAAGATCCAACCCCTTCCCCATTAATTTGGGTTATTTGGGGTAGCATTGGATCCACATCAAGTGCATCACCTGGTAAAACAAGACAGTTCTGGAGCACTTAGCTACACAAAGCCTTTTTATCTTGTTTCTTTTCCATGACCCTCAGGCTCCTTTCTTGCCTTCAGCAACAGAGATACTTAAGTCAGTTTAATAGTTCTCATACCCATCTTCTCACTTTTGTGGTCCTGCCCTACTCCTGTGTTTGTGCCAAAACAGCAGTGTGTGTGTGGTCACGGAATGAATGAGATCAAGGAAAAAGTCTGGTTAAGAGAGCATTTTTCCCTTTTTTTTCCACAAGTAGATCAGATTCCCAAGTTATTACATGACCCAGCTGCACACACAACAATCACAGCCAGGGTATGAAGAAAAAGCTGCTTAATATTAGCATCGCAAATGAACTGCTGTAAGAAGTGGGGATGTTTATAGTTATTTTCCTAGTAACATTGTGCTGCCCAAAACAGTATTGTTTCACAGACAAGTATCAGCAAAATCTATTACAAGCTTTGTCCATATAGAACTTTTTTAGAACTGACAAATTCCCTACAGACAACAATTACGTGAATACCATTACTCCCTGAAGACCATGCTCCAGTTCACCGCAGCCAGAAAATCTTTCACTGCAAAAGGAAGGGCTATTGAAATCAGGACATGTGCTATGTCAAAGATACAAGTCACTGTAAGGGAGAAGTATGGTGCTAAGAGTGAATTGGAAGTCCCATTTTGGTAAAGTAATAAGATAAGTAGTGATGGGAGGCAGCTAAATTAGGATGCTCTCACAAATCTTGACATTTAATCCAATGCTATAAAAAGTAATCACACTTGAGTGGTGCTGTACAGATGTCAAACTGCTCTAGCTCACAACAAGTTTAGGGCTCACAAGAGCTGCAGCATTTGTTGACTCTCAATAAGGACAGAGAACCACCAAATAATACAGGAGTGAAGGGTTTCACAGATTAAGGTGACCCTGGTGAATGATGCCCCACATCAGACTGCCTCATCAAACACAGAGAAGTACCATGCTCATCAGTCTAAGAGTTAGGGGCTACCTCTTTTGGAAATTGTATCACAAAAAAATGACAGTCAGAAATGTTTTGCAGGGAGGGGCAATAGAAGAGGCCAGAATTCAGGAAAGGTTTCCAAAGCACTGAAAAGATCCATACTTATTTTTATTTCTTTAAACAGGGGACACTCCTTTGCTTCTTGCTAGAAGTCATTACAGAAAAATACTTGCCTTTATATAAGAGGACCATTACTTTTGTTAAAGCTGATAACTTCAGTAGACACAGTTCTAACTACCACCAACATGCTAAACGGCATCTTACCAACATCTTCCAAAGGGGCAGCATATTTACTCTTCAGAAATCCTCTCTGGACTTTATGGGGAGGAAAAGTGATACAGAATGAAAGTATACCACCTTAGAGGCACTCCTGAAGAAATAATGGAAGCATCTTGTGACTACAAGAGTAACTGACACTCTGAATATAGGAATGCCCATGAGGACATGCAAGAGACAAGAACAGAAAATGTGACATTGACAAATCCTCACTATCCAGCCTTCCATGAATCACACTAGGAGAAATACAGTTGCTCCAGAGAACAGATCAAGTTCTGCTGTCTGACTCAATGCTAAGACAGATTTACTCAGAGATTACCCTCCTGCTGTGCATAAACAATACTTCCCTGTTGGTACCCATCCCACCTTACAGTTCAGCCATACCAGACAAATTCAGAGGTAAGGATTTGTTAGGCAGGAAAGGAACCTAATTTCACACTGCTTGTGTTCATAGAATCACAGAAAGGTTTGGGTTGGAAGGGGTCTCAAAGCCCATCAAGGACAGTGACACCTTCCACTAGACCAGGTTGCTCCAAGCCCCATCCAACCTGGCCTTGAACACTGCCAGAGATGGAGCAGCCATAGCTTCTCTGGGCACCCTGTGCCAGTGCCTCAGCACCCTCACAGGGAGGAATTTCTTCCTAGTATCTAATCTAACTCTATCCTCTATTAGTTTAAAGCCATTCCCCCTTGTCCTGTCACTGCAACAGCATCCATCACAAAACTTGCCACTTCACACTGTTTCAAGAACTAAGAACCTCTTTTTTAGCTACTTCTATTCCTAATCAGGCTGATTTCAAGAAACTCTTCCCCTTAAAGTGAACACAAATATTTTTTTCAGTGACTCTCCACATAAGCTTTCTTTTATTATTATCACAAGCATCTGATTGTGTGAGAAACACATAAACTATAGAAGGCTGCCTCTTTTAAACAATGTATTTTTCTTAAAAATGGCACAGAATAAATGGGTAGAAGAAAGATTCAACACCAACAAAATTGAGCAGCTTCCCCAATTCCCACTCCCCTCTTGAAAATGAGTCTCTTTAAAAATTCCTAGCCAGGAAAAAAAAAATAAAATAAAAAAAAGAAAGAAGTTGAAAATCTTATAGAAGCCTCATTGTTTGTTTGGTTTGGGGGCTGTTTGGGGGTTTGGAGGTACAGAGTTAAATAACTTGTAAAATGAAAACCAAAAGGCAGTAATACACCCAACTGAAATGACAAAACTGGTGAAGCAACTGCTGCATGAAGAATTCAGCAAAACTGTTTTGAAGTACTACAGAACTCTTACAATGTCTGTAAAGGAAAGGATATATGTGGACTCTATGTAACATATATGCAGGCTGTCTGTAATGCAGTTTTCACCTATACTTACCTTGCAGTTTCTTAAGTGTGTCCATTATGACTTAAATCACTCCAACAACATATTTCTTGAACAAGGATGGTATATTCTTATAAATTATGTTCTAAATAATAATTATTATGCTTCAGTAGCAAAATTTAAGGATAGCAGAAACTATGCCCTACCTTCTGTATAAGTTCATAACTTATGAACGTATGTTCATAAAAGGTTTTAAAAATGCACTGCAGGTGCCTTTTTCAGCAGTTTGCAGGGAAAAAGATTGTGGATGGAAAGAACAGTGACACGCTAGAGGAAAAGAAAAACACACATTCTTCTTCCATATAAGATTTCTGTTCTCTGTGGCTGAAGGCAGCATTCAAATTGCTTTTGCTTTTTAAGCAGCAGTAATTTGCATATTTTGGGGAGGAGGGGTTTGGTTTTAAAGACAGATTTGATGCACTCAGCATGCACCAAAACCCACACAACTGCAATACAAAAACACTCCTCAATGCAAACATACCTTTAACAGTTTTGACAAAAACTTGTTTCTCTTTACTGGGGTCTTTTTCCTCTATTAGAATCCCATGAAAAATGCGCCCAAACGTGCCTGCGAATAGAACATACAGTAAGTACGATGTGATTAAAATACACTGATAACTTTAACAGAATTTCAGATTAAGAAAACTCTACCTTAAAATATATCAGCCACAGCAAAAAAACTTAGGAACAGGTGCAGTTGAAGCCTAAGTCCCAAGTGCTCCATTAAGCCAGCAATATATAACCCAACCACTTCTCCAGCAAGAGGTGGATTCAGAACTATATGTAGTAATTGCTGAAAATTTTAGGTAACTAGAACTTAAGGGGACAACTGTGACAGTGGACCAATAACAGCAGCAGAACTGAATTAAATTAAGCATCAATACCAACAATGGGGTTATTTTTGGTAGTTCAGTCTTTGACAACTTCGCTAAACACCAGCTCCAACCTTTTCTCACCCAGCCAGTCTGGAATTCTCCAGTATTTCTCAAAACCATGAATTTTAGTTTGGTTTTGGCTTTTTAATTTAAACCTTCACAGGGCAATCCTGGTTTCAGCCAACCTATACCCATGGAACAGTGTGAAACAAACAGTATCACACTATTCAAATGTTCCACCTCAGCTGAAAGGTGTTGGGTTCATTTGGGTTCGTTTTGCAGTCTCTCCAACATTTCTGCATTCACAAAATTTTAATGATGCCTATTGCAGGATGAGGAGCTACATTAAACAGCTGGGAAAAGAACAACTACGGCATGGTAACACACAGAGAATTGAGGTTTAATACAACTCAGGTTGGCAACACTTTTCTGTCACTCTATCACCATGGCACCTATGCGTGCATCATCTTCATGCAGTCTAACCATAAATATACAGGACAAATTATTGAACAGTTAACTAAAACCTTCCTGTCTCAGCTCTTGAAGAAATCAAGAAAGTGCCTTAAGTATATATTTCCAAAATACAGATACAAGTCAAATGGAAGACAGCATCTTGTACTGAAATGTGTTCTGATATGAAGTTATCTATTTATAAATGCTGAAATCAAAGAGAATGAGGAAGCATGTAAGAGCAGGTATGACTAGAAAGTAATTTTCATGCAATGTAATATCTAAACACAGTAAGACTGTTAACACTGCATGCCTGTATGGTCACAGCTCAGGGTTTTGTTGTTTTGGATGTTTGCTTCTTTTAAGCAAACAAACAGTAACCTGAAAGACTGGTATCTTAGCAGGAATCTGATGTCACTGGTGTGCTGTAACATTGAGACAGCACTGTGAACATGCTACTTCTGCCTTGCTCTCCCCCAGGCTTTTACTAGGTTATGCTATTTTTATTCCAGACTTGACATCAAAGCCATTTCTCTTCTTCACCAGAAAACACTTAAAGGTTCATGCACTGTGAACATCCATTTGCACACCTATTTCATTAGAAACGTCTGTTGTTTTTTCTTAAGACACCTACATTTTTGTCTTGCATCTATGAGCTTGAAGCAGGTTCAGAATCAGGTGCTGTGCAAGCCAAGCATTACAAAAGGCCCATACAGACCCATCTTCCTTTGCACACTCTTAATACCTAGTGGTTTACACCATAGCAGAACCATGGTATTCTAAACTATTAGCATGTTAAGGTAGGTTATATTATGGAAGCTACTTTGATGTTTATATGGAATCTCTGACTAAGATCTGCAAAATACGTTCAAGTTCCACTGGCAGCACTTAGGAATTCTTAAAAATTTTATGCAGACATTTCTATTACTCACTTCTTTGCCTCTGAATCTTTTTGTTCTCAGATGATAGAGACTCAATTCTGTTACAGTCCTGAACTAAAACTGGTAACTGTTCATTAGGACCTGTCTTTAAGTTCTCTAACTTTTGATGGGTTGATAGGCTAAAATAAGAGCTGGAAGCCAAGAAACAAGATCCCAGTGTTAACCAGGTCTATATTGCATTCAACAGCCATTTAAGCCATATGTGGTGGACTAGAGCAGCTTTACCACTTGGTGCTAAGTATCTGAAGCATAGCTGCAGCACTGAGTCACTTCTGGTCATAGGATGAATTCTGAACGTTACAGCTACAAGCAGCAGACAGTACAAAGGAAAATAAAGCACATCCTGCATGCAAAGGAAGCTTTTTGCAGAACCACCATTGAAGTGGAGCACAAAGCTACCTCCATAGAGATTTAAAGGCATACATTAAACAGGGAGCATAGCATCCTCCCATTGTTTTCCAGGCAGCAATGCAACACATTTAGCAGTTCTGCCTCCAAAGAATAAATATCTCAGATCTCCAGCTTCAGAAGTTTGATTTCTCATGATGCTTATGGTACACAGACTCGAAGGTTCAGCAGTAAAGATTAATGACAATTATTTAAATATTTAAGCCTACTTCCCAAATTCAGTATCAACAAGAACCAATTAATGTTGTGCATGAACACTTCCAAAGTAAATATTAAACTAAACCAGGTAATCTCTGTGTTCTTCATATCAGAGCTGTAAATGTTGTATCTGCTGACCACGTTTCCAATTGGAAGCTATCAAACTGAGACTGAGATTTGTCAACTGAGGTTTTTGTGGGCTTCAGGGGTTTTTTTGTTTTCCATTTTTTGTTGCTGGAGAATCTCTCCTGCAGTAACTTATAAAAGTAAGTTACTTTGCTGCTGACAACTGATTTCCTCATTCCTTGACCACCTAACCCTTTCCTTTAAATAAAGGACCAGATTATTATGACAGACAAGCCGAATGATTCACTCAGCATGATTCGTTGCTTCCCATTCTAATGAATTCTGGAAACTGCTTTCCCCATGCAACCCCCAAAATGCAAAGACAAGTCTTCCTGCAAAGACATCATTCTTCTCCTTCATCACAGTTATAAAGATCAGCAATGTCATCCATGATAAATTTCTAAAAAATCCTGCTATTAAAGAATATATAGACATATATATAAACACACACACACGTTGTAGCCTACAAGTGTCCTATTAATACCTTCTTGAAGCACATCTTTTAGAGTGATCCTCTCCCTGGAGATGGCTATGTCCTTCACTTTAGCTTTTGCTTCCATTAGAGTGACACTTTTAAGATCATTCTTCTCTATCCGTAATGTAGGATAACCTGAGGAGCCAGCAGAGCCAAACAAACCAATATAAATACCCTTATAATAAGAACACAAGCACATTGCTTCACCTCAGCACCACCTACAGGTAAAAAGACATGAAAGCAGCATGTATTTACAAATATTGTTTGTTAGTCTTTAAAAGAATAGTAATGTTTAATAGTATTAAACAAAAAAGAAATACCAAACCAAGCCATGTGAATGCAATCATCTACAGGGAAAAAGATACCACCCAGGAATTTCATGTATAGTCAATGCAATCAACTCATTATTAACAGCAAGTAAACTCCTTATATACTGGAGCCAATTAACATGATGCTGTTTCCTTGTTGTCAGGGAAGTGCAAAGACCACAGTCAAGAGATATTGAGAAGACTTGGAGTGAGGAAGACATCTTCCACCAACATAATATAACGAGAACTATCAGTGCCCTCTTCTGGCACTTTCAGATATCTAGATCCAATAATACAAACAGAAAGGCCTGCATATTTCTGTACACATTTATGAATTAAGAGAAATCTTGAAAATTACTTTATTTACTTGTTACTGAAAAAAAAAAAAAGTTAACACAGGTGTGGAAGAACTTCCTGTTGATCTCATGCATCCAGTCTGGGTTTGCTCAATCCACCCTGGGCTTGCTCAACATGGACAAGGCCCTGGGGAGACCTTAGAGCAGCTTCCAGTGCCTAAAAAGACTACAAGAAATGTGGCAAAGAATTTTTTATAAGAGCAGGTAGTTACTGGACAAGGGCGAATGGCTTTAAACTGAAAGAGGGGAGATTTACATTAGATATTAGGAAGAAGATTTTCCCTGTGAGGGTGGAAACTCATCCAGCAGGGGGCTGGAACTGGATGAGCTTTAAGGCACTTTCCAACCCAAACCAGTCTGGGATTCTGAGAATCTTTTTTCTTCTTATACTTGTTTTTACTGTTTCCTATGCTACTGGGGGTGTCCCAAAACAAGTAAGACATGTTCTGAAATAAGGACTAAACACAGCAAACAAGTGCCATTTAGGTACAGTGGCTATCATGCTCGTCAAGGTGAAGAGGGAGGGTTTCATCACCACTATGGTCTTGGTCCTCCCACCTTTTGCCAGAGGGTCAGTTATAAGTTTCTAGGGATCATATCCACTTAGAAGGCCATACCTTCTGAACACCCATCTTAATGCTCTTACAGCTATGCTACAGAGACCCAAGTCAAACAAAACCCCATCACTCTACAGGAGAAGTCAAGTTTTGGCTGGCTCAGCTTCCCACATTCTCTTGCAACCTAGCAGTGTAAGTGCCAGCACAAGGGAAAGGCCCACAGTCAGTTCAATGAGACTGAACTGCCAAGGAACAGCACAACAAATGTGGCCCTATGCCATCCAGCTTCCCTAGTCTGAACAGTACCTTCCTTGGAGTGATACAACATGGAACATCCCTCCACTAGAGAAGACAGAGCCTTCCAGTATCGGAAGGAGGCCTATAGGGATGCTGGGGAGGGGCTCTTCATTAGGGACCGTAGTGAAAGGACAAGGGGTAATGGGTTCAAACTTAAACAGGAGATGTTTAGATTGGATCTAAGGAAGAAATTCTTTCCTGTTACGGTGGTAAGATGCTGGAATGGGTTGCCCAGGGAGGTTGTGAGTGCTCCATCCCTGGCAGTGTTCAAGGCCAGACTGGATGAAGCCTTGTGTGGCATGGTTTAGAGTGAGGTGTCCCTGCTTATGGCAGGGGGGTTGGAACTGGATGATCTTATGGTCCTTTCCAACCCTAACTATTCTATGATTCTATGAACTGGAAGAGTAAACAACCCACAGATAATAAATACCTTCAGTAACTGCAGAATTAACACAGAACATGGCTAGTATCAGTAACCCAATCAGTCTATCAAGGACCATACAAACCACTGCCAACCTTCTTTTCATTTCACTGCTCTATTTCATGTTTTCAAGCAAAGCTGTAAACTAAAAGAGATCATGAATATATCACCTTTGTAAAGCTTTATTCCCATGCATTTCCACTGCAGGTTGCAGAAACAAGATGAGAACAACATAATCGTCAGTAATACATGCTGATGACATCAGCTGCTTTGGTCTCCATGCATGAACTCATCCTAGAGCTAGGTGGATACTTCCATTTTCTGTTCTCTCTTCCAGCTCTATACCACCCTCTCCTAGAGATGTGTAAGGCAGCTTCTTTCCAGTGTTAGGAAAACAGAAACTTCATAGATACTGGCGAACCCTTTCTGGCTGAATGATCTACATGTGGGGAGAATATCTTGTTGGACAAAACACGGGATCATGCTCATGTGATGACTCCTGGGCCCCACTACTTAAGGAGGCCTCAATGATTATGGCACAGCTGGGTAAAAACACACACCACTTGAACTCAAGAAGCAAACTGACAGAGCCAGAAGATTCTCTTCTACTTGACACTAAACCGGTGTGACCCCTACCACCAAATATTCCAGCTGTGCACAAAAAAGTCTGCTGCAAAAGTCTGTAATTAGATTAACACTTACTGGTTACTGGCGTTGCATTGTTTGGTGTGTCAGCTCGCAAGTACTGTGTCGTCTGTGTGGAAGGCTGGGATAAACCTTGTGAGCTACTGCTGTCACTAATGCTGTTTTAAAACAAAAATGGACATGAACATGACTGCTTGTCACTGGAATAATTAATTTACCAAAGTTAAATCCAGAACATTTTCTAGGCTTGATTTTTAAAGAATGGTATTTTTAAAGTCTCTCACATATTAAAATGGATTTTGGGAAACTCAAATGTCTTAACACTTCTGTCCTTTGAGTGTGAACAATTCCCTATTGTTTTGCAGAATTTGCTGTTTTCCAGTACTTTTCCCCCACTTTTGGAAAATCAAGCTGACAAAATATTTACTGCAAGAACCTCCCATCATC
The DNA here is from genome assembly GCA_002631895.1 of Agapornis roseicollis. Lineage (NCBI taxonomy): Eukaryota > Metazoa > Chordata > Aves > Psittaciformes > Psittacidae > Agapornis > Agapornis roseicollis. The sequence goes on along the minus strand of NDXB01005806.1, from coordinate 110,148 downwards.
CCAGAAACAACAACAATCCTACATTCCAAAGACTTGTATGCATTAATTTCATCAGACACCCCACTGAGAATCAATGAATACACTTGTTTGGAAGGAGTAGCCTGAGCAGAAAAAAAGAAGCACCCATAACACCCTGCAAACCTTAACCAGCTTTTGCAGCCAGAATGATCTCCTTTTGCTCGCTTTGGGCATGTTAGTTGCTCTTTAGTTCCTGTGCTGGAGCAAAGATCAAAAATGTATTCCCTACAGCTCACTGCTGTAAACAGTTTCTGCCTTATACAGAAGGCTGCTTTCTGTCTTATACTCACAGACAAAAATCCTAAAGAAAGAGCTGCTGTAGCTGTAATGGCCTAAGAACAGGCAAGCAAGTCCTGGCAAGCAAAGGCGGTACCTGTTACTAGCTCAGATGGCGGGGCTGGAATAAACTTTTTTGATGTCCCTCCCAAACACAAACATCTTTTTTTTGAAACTTAAAAGCTTCCCCACTTGTGCTGACTGTATCAGGAGAACAAAGAGACTGGTTTTGGGAAAAACCCTCTGCCTTACCAAATAATCAAGATTCCATTTGCTTCTTGGGCTGCTACTGAGCACTGACCAAGCAGTGCTAGCCACCTTCATAGGATTTTTAGACATGCTTAGTGATGCCTTAAAGGACCACTGTTAGCTTTGAAGCAAGACTTCCTCTTAAAAAACCCAAGAAAGCCAGTCAACTCTTCCCCATTATACCATAATCACAGATGCACCTGCTGAATTTTTTCTTTAGAACTAATTCTCAATACAAACATCAGGCTTACTGATTAATAGCTAGCCTCAAGCTCTCTCTGGAAGCCCTTTTTAAAGTCATTCCCACACTCACTGCCTTCCAGGTGCAGGGGTCCAGCACAGTTTTCAGCACAAGGTTAAAAGCCACTGTTGGTGGTCCCCACTTCAACTTCCTTTAAAGGTTCTGAATGAATATTCTCTGGTGCTGGCAATTTATTACTGTTTACTTTAAGTGTTCACACTGCAGCGACTACAACATGTCTCAATATGACCCACTCTCAGCGAGTTGCCCAGAAAGATGTGCCCTGCATCTTTAGGTCACTGCACTGAACACTGACGTGGAACTTGCATTTATGGTTGGAAACTCCTTATGTAACTTGACCATCCAAGAACCCTATAGAGTTCTTTGGCAGGCTTCCTGCTGCAGGCAACCCTGAAAAAGGAATTATTCTTTTCACGCCTGTTGCAGGTTTGAAAAACTACCTTTTTGTTTGGCTTCAATCTGGTTTTCAGGTTTCACTTGCTCATGTTCATACACTTTCTCAGTTTTCTCACTCGCACACTACATCAGCTTTTGAAGGATGCCTTCTTGCTTTTAATAACCTCCATTATCCTGCTGTTAAGCCGTGCCAACTTTCTCTGGCACTTTGCCAAGTGCCTGTGATAGGTATACAAGCATTTATTCTGAACTTTCAATACAAGGCTCTTACATAGTCCATGTGCAGCCTGTAAACTCAGCGGCCAGGCTTTAGTTTCTACTTAACAACCTCCCTCATTTTTCTTTAGCTCTGGTTTTCAAAATTAAGAGGATCAGGAGTGGGGTTTTCAGCCTCTGTTGCTCCTGGGAGGTTGCATCATCTTTGAGTCAGAACCCCTTCACAGCAATGTTCTGAGCTTGCAATTCAAAACCAAATCAAAAGCTGTTTCTTCTATCATGAGTTCCTTGACTAGATACTACAACAAGCAGTCACTGATGATATGGATAACACTAAGGCTAAGCTATAACACTGAACCAGCTTCTCAGTCAAGCACTGAACCATCCCCTCAGTTTCTTCCCTGGTTCCTGTGCATGCTGTCTGCTCTGAAAAACAGAACTCCAGATCCTGATTTTTAGGCACATTTTGCCTGTGCTGCACCTTTGCTATGACACTAGTTGACCACAGCTCTTACCCAGAAGCCCATCCACGGTTTTGTCAGGTTAGGAAATTTGGGGCTCAAAAAACCCCAAGTCATCTCTGAAGAACTAAATCCCACTGTCTGCACAAACCTCACAGAAACTATTAGAAAGAAATATTTCGATTTAGAGCAAATTCTCTAATACCCATAAACCACAGAGCATTAACAACAGATGAATTTTTAGCTTGCATCTCCACAGAAATCAAGTACAATAGAGCTGATAAGAGGTCATTTGATCACATTACTAGGCTGAGACAAGTCTTCCAAAACCTCAAAAATGACACTATTCATACTCTACAAATGTAATACTTTTCCTTTCTGAATTAAAGCTGCACATCCTTGCTCTCGGGTTCGTGCTACAAGTCCTCTTCAGATGCATGTGCCACTTTGGCTTTTCAGAGTTTAAAATACATTTGGGAGAACGAGAACACCACATTTTCAGCTTTATAACCAACCAATTGTAATTGCCACACTTTACCCCAAGTCCAAAGTAAATACTGGTAAATCAATCAAAAGAGAGAAAACTGAAACTTAATCTCCTGTAAAAGTCAGTAAAAATCAATTATTTTCAGTGTGCCCAGTTATCTACCAAATTTTCCTTCAATCCTGACAGTCCCTGCAGATCTGCTTCCATCCAAATTTCCCCACTGTGTGCCATCCACACGACTATTCTGGAGAAAAGCCAGCAGCCACAAACCTCCCACCCCATAAACAGCAAAGAACCCACAACTGCTGCCATTCTGCTGTATGGCACTTACCACAGCTCTACACATGTAGTAACTGCTACATCTTGACATCAAGAGCAGAAAACACAAGCTACTACAGAGTGCTCATTTAAGACAAGAACTCCCAGACCTGAGTAAATGTGCCCCAGGAAAGTACATGAAAAATCTGAATACATACCTGTCATCCAACTCTATCTTTTTCATGCTGTGAAGATGCAAGACAGCCAATATTATTGCCACCAGGAATATAACAGCACAGCACACGCCTACACTGATATAAAATACACGGGTAGAAGTGGTGGGAGCTGCATTTACAGGATCAACTGAAAGAGAAAGGTGAAAGTTACCAAACCTTTCTCAAAACCAAGCAAACAAAAAGAAAACATAAACATTTTGTTAGTTCCAGCAGGCTGACGCTTCAGGAGGGCAGTGCTGCTGTCCCCAGACTCACCCCCAGTGCCCTACCACCCAGGTCCACTAGGAGCCAGTCTGCAGAGGCAGACAGTGCTATCCCCGCAAAACACTGGGAAGCAAAGCAGGGCAGGGCACAGCAAAGTACTCAACACCTGTATTTATTTTTTGGATCAAAAGGAGGGCTCCTACTGAAGGATAAAAGCTACCCAAGAACCTCCTAAAATAGTCTTGTTGGCCCTCCTAAAATAGTCTTGTTGGCCCTCCTAAAATAGTCTTGTTGGCCCTATCTCACACAATCCCTTGACCTTCCTCCATGGCTCCCAAGCTGCAAAAACAGTAGAAGCACAGGCAAACTGAGTCTGCAGCTCAGATGAGCCCCAACAGAGCATGTGGCATGCATATGCTAATTAAGGCTGGAAGAGCAGGAGTCACCTGCACACCAGGACACACATCAACACAGTAAATAAAATGAGATTAATACCTAGGTACACCAAAATAAGTTGTGCACTCAGAAGTACTCACAGATAGCCTTGCTGCTGTTTTTATCAGATGCTGGAGACTTTACTTCTGGTTCAAGCTCTAAACAGATGAGAGAAAACCATTAAGTTTGGTAAACATTTATTATTGTAGCCCTTCACAGGAAGTCAACTGCCTCATTTATGGAAAAACAAACCTGCTTTTCCAAACAGGTGAGCTGACTTCAGGACTACAATTACCTCCTGATTTCCATTTTAAAAACCTAACCACTGTACAATAAAAATCACACTTAAGACGCATGGGTCAGATATTTCAACACTGATACACATGTCCATTGAGGCCATGTTTGAACCCACTGAATCTACCTACCTCAAAAAACCCTTCCGGCTTGTCCACCAAAGTCCAAAGCAGCAAACAGTAGAAAGAGGAGGTGCAGAGTATGTGAGTGTATGCTAAGACACTAAACAACAAAGACCTCACACAATCAGTTACTACTGGATAGAAAATAATATCTGAAATGTTTAACCAATACTACCTTGACCTTTTTGGAAGAAATTCTAGCTCAAGTCTAATGCTACTCATCCTCAGAAGTAAGAGATACAGCCATGGGCACTGTGCCTTCTCAGCTGATGCTACAGTCACAAGTATTTTAAAACTGAAGAATGAAAAAGGTTATGCCTACTTTAATACTCATAAATATGAAACAAAAGTCACCAGGATGATCACTGTCACTGAAATTCTTACGAACCCACAGAAACATAATCTTTACAAGAATTCTCTACATAACTTCGGAAGTAGTCCTATCTCACACACCCAGGTGAATGTGAAGTCTCTATGGAAACCTCCTCTGCACATTCAGTGGCTCAACAAGGTATGAATGCATGAGCAGTGCTGACTCCCCCCACCAAGAATCTTTGAAAAAGTACACAGGTAAAAAAAAAATTGCAAATTATCAGCCAGACCTCCCTTTTCCCTAGAGATACACTTCAAATTAAGAATGACCTTCCTATACTGGCAGTACAGCATGAGTGTCGCACTATTATGTGCTAAAAAGCCATGCTAGCCCTTTCACCCACACCTTCCAGAAGTTCATGCTTAGACATCCATACTGAACAGAAGTGACAAACACACCTCTGAAAAGCCAACTACTGTCCTCAAAGGCCTCAAGTAAACTGCCACAGTGAGCACATAAATAGAGAAGTGGTCATCCTCCAAAGTTGCCTGAGAACAGGCCACCATAGCAATTTTTGAAGAGAGGACAGTTCTTGGGTCTTTACAAGATAATTTCCTTCTGATGCCTATGAAGCTACTTCTAGGAAGTAGCAACAGGAGTCAGAAACAATCCAAGAACAAATTGTGCCTGCAGATTCCCACGTCAAAACCCAGAAGAGTCAATCTGGGATTTCTGAAGTCTGCATTATCTACTAATATCATTTTGTACTCCAAGTCTTAAAGACTAACACCTGCTTACAATCATTAAACAGCCAATTCTAAGTTTATCACAATTTATAGATTAAGTAGATTTTGTTGGTAATTCTTAGAACAATCTGAATATTCAGAGTGCTGCAGTTTTGAAGAATTTGTTTCTTCCTTCAAAGCACAACAGAGAAAATGCTTTCTGCTGTACAGGTAAAAAGGTTTGTCAACACAGCAGAACACTGGGGGAATTTTTTCATCCATCAGCTTCTCCTTTTACCAAAAGTCTCCATTCATCCCTGAAAAGCAGAATTTTACCTGGTTTCTTCCTATCGTCTTCAACATTCATTTTCAGGTACTGTCACTTGTGCCCTGGTTCATATATGTTCCCACTCCTTTTTCCTATCATACTTTAAATACTAAATGATTTTTAGTATTTGAAACTTGATGCCTTACTTTTGTAGCACATTTTCCTTCGCTTGAAATTTAATACTGTGATGTTTTTTGACGAATTTATTGTCAAGTTGAGCTGCATTAGTATTGTGACCTCAGAGTCAAGTCTGCCAGTGCAGGAGAGTTCAACACGGAACACTGCAAACAGACAACAAATCTGCATTACAATTCAGTCTGAGCACTTTTCAGACATCCTGGTGAAAGAATGTTTAAATGATAAGGGTCTTTTAAAATTACATTTATAATACACATTTTTAAAGAAGTTGCTACTAAGAAATGCTATTTTAGTCTTCATGCTTTGTAATTTCAGACAACTATTAAAGCAGGAAAGGGCATTGATCTGTAATTAATTTATGTGAATTGCATTAACCATTTACTGATTACTAAAATTGTATTTGTGGATAATGACCACTAGCCATCCATTAGCTCTGGAGCTCAAGTGCTGTCACAAGAAACCTCCATTACTACAGAAAACAAGAAGATTGAATTTCCCTTGTTGCTTTTTCAAGTGCTATGAAGGTTATCTTCTTTTCACCATCAGTAAGCTTAAATATTCTGGTCTCTGCAAATCCGAATGCAATCAAAGCTTAAACTAATATGGCACTTTTTATTTTCTAGTTTATAGGCCAGTATTATTTATGCTAACAGAGGAAACACAATAAGCCTAATTCCCCAGTATCTGCTTTCATAAAGTAGAGGTACACAACCAAAGCATCTACACACACATACATATACATATATAATTGCCCCTTGAGTATCTAACAGAGTACAAGACAGTGAGAAACTATACTCAAACAAGCTTCAGTAATGAACATTTGCACATTTCCTGAAACCACTGCTAGTGTCTGTAGTATAAAATCTATGGAAGAGCTAGTATATATTCAAAATAGTTATCTCAGTTTTAAACTTACCAAAACCACTTCAATACATTAACAACTCCCATACACCTTGAAATGCCATCTCTATAGGCTAGAGAAATTAAAAAGGTGTGGATTTTAAAATCCATGCACATGTTGACTATTATTATTGAAAGAGAGAGAGGACCTTGCCTTGTGTGTGGACATATACATAGGAAAATATCTATCCTCCACTGAACAAGGGGGAAAAAATATTACTCTCAGATTAATAGTTTCAATCTATAATACCCTCTTAGCAATATCAGAATTGCTGCAGAAGCATGTAAATATATGTTTAACAGAGGAAAATTACTCTTATACAAGACATTTGGAAAGAAATTAGGTACCACCTGGAAGCATCATTAGTATCATCACTAGCTGTGCACTTCTGGAGTGTGAGCAGTTTACCTGAAAGGGTGCGAGGAACTTCTCCTTGGAGAGAAATGTTGGCCTGGGGCACGGCCATTGCCATGGGATTATCTACCTGAAATCCCAGTTTATACTCAACCTGTAGCAACAATAGGGAAACAGAAAACATTTAAGAAATCTCTACAGTAGTAAAAAGAAACGCTAAATATCCTGTCATAATTATTCTTGAAATTAAATAACTAAAACAAACAAAAATAAAAGAACATCTGGCAGAGACTAAACAAATGATTTCAGAAAAAGAAAATAAATTGTTAAGTAACTAGAAATCCTTCAAAATGTAAGAGCATACACAATCTTTATGACAGCTGTTGCTGCACACTCCAGCCCTAGTGATTAAGTGAAATAAAAATCCCTCTCCATTTGATCAGGGCCTGGTGATAACATACTAGATGCTACTTTTATAGGTTCTTGTCTCCAAACACAGGTTTCTAGAAATCTCTAAAGTGTTATTGCTCTACATTTGATTTCCAGAGACTTCAGTTCATGGCTGCTTCTTCTGTGTGTTCAATGCACCCCCGGAAGAGATTCCACAGCCAATAGCTTGGATATATACATAGACAGTCTGCCAGAAGCACATATATAGTCTGACAGAACCAAGAAGCAGAAAATACTTCCAAAGAAGTGATTAACCTTTATAAAACAAGAAAGGAAAAGTTTGGATACATACCCTCTTAACTTACTGCCTGCGATCACAGAAATAATTCTTTTGCCCCTAGCATAAGTTTTGCAAAGAAAAAAGCCATTACATTACAACTATGGGTATTCCCTAAGCAACACAGATCATGTATCAAGCACTCCAACACAGAATTTATGTCTGCTTACCTTAGATTTCGCATGCCAGCTGAAGTGAAGATTGTTGGTCTCACTGGGTATTAAGAGATTGAAGGATAATGCATAGTGATTAACCACATCATTCCTCACATAAGACAACTCTGCATCAAGACCTGTAATGAGAAAGAAGAGTAAGACAGGGAAGAACCAGAAGTAACACACTGAAACAAGCAACTCTCAGTACCACCAACTCCACTTATTTTTGAATGTTTAAGCAACTACTTCCTCAAGTTTATAAATTCAATTGCAAGTTTGGAGATGAATGCTCATGCTGGTCAGCATTAACAAAAGTGCTTCAAATTCTTATAAAGCAACAATTTCAGAAATGCTGCAGCCTAATGAACAGGTAAAGTTGGAATGTGAAGGAAGGAAACACAACTTCTCATACAATCCTCTAAAAGAGTCATTACAGACTCTCCCGAATATAGCCCTGTCTGCTTCTGGGAATCACAGGTCCAATTTTGCTCTTATCTACAACTGCGTACACTCAAAACAAACTGCTTTGGATTATCAGCTTGTTAACTGCAGGTAATTCTTCCTGGAATAGCACATTTCTTGAGACACATAAGCACTACAGAACTAACTTCAAGGTAATTATATCATAACACAAAACATAGTGAGAGGAGGGACGTCCATTTGTACACGAAGTACCGTTTGCTTTCCAGACATTTTAATCAACCTACAGAATTGAAAGACCCACAAAACTATTTATTACAGAGCACTAAGGTACATTTTTCTAACTAAGACACATACTCTGATACAAAAATACAAAAGCTGCTGTTACCTATTGTGGCACATATTCCAAGGTCGCAACAAAATATAAGAACGCAGGGTAGGACTCTATAGCTTGCCCTTGGTGCTATTAGCAATTAGTGGTAAAATAAGCACTACCAGTTAACTCACTTCCCTACAGCTGTAAAATTAATCCCAGCTCTATATCCTCAGGATAAAACCATGATGTATTTATAATAAGTACTATTTTGTCTTGTGTCATATTGCTCTTCCTCCTTTGCTCCCAGTGAAACACTATTCTGGCTCAGTGACATGCTAAGAGAACAATTAGGCAAACCAGACACAGGTGCACCCTCCAAGCATAATCCATGCAGAGGAAACTGAGTTCAATTAAGGTATCCTGAAGTTATTCCAAGAATATAGAGAACCATGAAAGGGTTGTGGGCTTTAAGTAAAAAAAGTTAACAACTGAACTGTGTAGACAAGCAGCATTTAAACAAAGCTTAGCTTGAGAGAAACAGTTCCTCCTGTTTAGTGCAAAAACTGAGCATAGAGCACTGCAAAGTGATATGCTTTCTCTTATTCCAGAACTTGATTTAATCCACCTTGTTTTCCACAAGATATAGAAATGCAGCCAAGATATTCCTCTTCACTTTGGTTGCTGTTAACCACTGCTGGCTCATTAGTGTCCTGAAACTTGATCAGAACCCAAGAGTATATAACCACAGATACTGGGACATGGGTAAGAGGGAGAATCCTAGAGGCTGGATGCATGAATCAACAGACCAGAGTAATCCCAGGAACAATTAGTCAAACAAGATCTTGAACAGAAAAAGATGCAGGTGAAGCCTTATGTGCTGAATATAATCAGCCTGAGACAGTATCTAAAAAAAAGGTTACACTTTTCCAATTTGTACATTTTTCTACTCAATAATAAATGGCAAATGCAAAAGTACCTCCACCAGCAAGATAGGGAGAAGGGGAAAGCACAAACAAACCCTGAAACAAAATAAAGCTTGGAAAACACATTAAAGAAACAGTTTTAAAATATCAGCTGTAGTTTTGCTTTGGCAAGCCTCCTTAAACTATCTATGTGCAGACAAGGCATAATGCTAAAGGATCTGGTTTCTCATTACTTGGACTTGACTAACCTATACCAACCCATGTGAAAACAGCAAAACCAATGCACTGCTCTGATTTCCAGGCAAAACCACCACCCTTTTACCCATAAAACCCCTAAATCTCATTATTAGCTTCCACATCTTTGTACCTCCCAGTCTTGGGCACAAACCTGAAAGAATAAATTAAAGTTGAACCCAAACAAAAAGGTAATTTTAAGCAGCACCACAGAGAAAGTCTGTCATTCTTTGTGCTGTTTAACATAACAAAACATCTGAAGAAGATCAGAAAGGAAGGGGAGAGGCCAATTTTCAGTCCCAAATGCAAAGGATGCTGGGCAGCTCTTGTGTTCATGACAAAACTGAACCATGTCAGTCTAGCTGCCTAACAAAACACCTCTTTGCAAATGTCCTTGTGCAAATGCAGTCTAGCTTCAACTACTTTTTTTCCTCTCATTTTAAGCACACTATACAAAAGAAACTTTATCAGCATGCGAAACACTAGATTTTATTCTTACAAAGCAAATCTATCCTACAACATGCACTAGTAATAACACATCCTTATTAAAGACAACAACAGTGTTCAGGAGTCTGTTACCTGGGGTTCTACCTCATTACTTACTTGTTTCAAGCTATCATAACATTATTCTGGCAGATTTTGTCTATAATCAAGAGACAGAAAACAAACGTGCAAGGTAAGAGTTAGATGAGATTGCTGTTAGACTAGAGCTAATGTTCTTATGGCAAAAAAGTAGTATTTCATGAAGAACAGACTGGTAACACTAGTTGGCATAATCAGCTCTCCCAGCTGCCTACCAAATCCTGTGGTAGATTTCTGCCTGCATACAGGACTGAAATTAGTGCCTGTCTTGTTAATATGCTAGTCTGATTTGAAAGAGTTCCTGCTTAAACAACTGAAAAATCTCTGCAGTGTGACATCAAACCCCTACAGTTCTCATGCAGAAGCCACTCCCGCTCCTGACTCACAGACAATGAAATCAACTGAGTTATACAGTTAAACAAGTTATCATCTTTTATATAAATATTCTAGCTGTTCAGAAGCTTACATGCTCTAGATAACCATGTCCCCAACTCATGAGCAGCTCATCTAGATTAGCATTCTGGACAGACCAGAAGCTTCCACTCCAGAGTGAACATCCACATGAAGGAGCATGAACATCCAAGCTTCAGCATCCCTTCAACTTCATCCACTCCCCAAGTCTGTGCATCCCAGCCCATAAATCCACAGGATTCTTCTAGCAATGCACAATTCACCTTGTTGAAGAAGGATACAACTTTTCTTCTCCTTCCATCTTCCTTTCATTGAAAGCTCAGCCTAAGTCCAAAACTGACTAAATCCTCAGCTTTCCTTTTTCAGCAACAGGTTCTGCAAACGTTTACTGGAAGAATCCCACTATTTTCATACCATTAGCCTGAGTACAAGAAAATGTGGCAGAAGAATTAAAAATCAGCTCTGAACTACTGAATTTTTTCTTTTTTTTCAGAGTAAACACATCTCCAAGCCTTCTTAGTTTGAATGTATGTAATCAGTTCACTTCAACAATCAGCTACACAGGGCTGAAACTACAACTGATAGTTAAAAAAAAAGGAGGAAATCACATACAAACTGATCCACATGGATCAATTTAATTTAGAAATAAACAAACTATTGGAAATGTAATACTAAGCCTGAATATACATACACACACTTCCTATATCCTTGTATATACATTTAGTATATACAATGACAAAAGTGAACCTTAATGGAATAAGTAACAGGTTATAGTTTTTTACTTGCACTTTTACTTAAGTTTTCCACGATGCTACAGTCTGCCAGTTATAGGTGTTGGTCAGGAATTTGGGCTGAAACACTTGCTTTTAAAAGTCTTCCAGTCCCTGCGTCTCTGGAAAAGATGACCGATTACAGAAACCCAGACTGGTTTGGGCTGGAAGGGACCTTAAAGCTCATAGAGTTCCAACCCCCTTCCATAGGCAGGGACATCTTCCACTAGACCAGGTTGCTCCAAGCCCCATCCAGCGTGGCCCCGAACACTGCCAGGAATGGGCACCCTGTGCCAGCACCTCACCACCCTCACAGGGAAGAATTTCTTCCTAATGCCAGTGACCTACACAGCAGGCATGGAGAAATGGGACAGGTGGGAAAATAGGAATGGTACAGATACAGGGTTGGAGGTGACTGAAAGGGAAGTCTATAATATAAAAAAATAAAATGAACTTTGAGCAATTAAGCAACTTTATTCTTAGCTCACACAATAGGTATATTTATGAAATAAAAACTTAACTCCTCAGTAATGGCAAATGTCTCAATTATTGTAACATGAAGTCTGATACTCCTTTTGAATTAGAATTAAACACTGAGACTAGAAAATAAAAAGGTTCCATCCATGTCAACTGCAGTTGCCCAAGAGTACACACTCTGAAATTAAATCACACCAGATCAAATGCTCTTGAACTGAACTGCTGTTATGTTCCCAGCCAAAACCTAATCATCTAACAAAGATATGTCAGGCATCATTTGGACTTGATATTAAAATATTGCAAATGCATGTTATTCACATCTACCCACAGAAGCTGTGCCACTTAATTTTATGTTTGTTTCGGGTTAAGTTATAGCACTGCACCCACATGTTCATTCAGTCATCCCTGTAGGCAACAACATAAGGTACAACAGCATCAGTTACCTGTACTTTATGTTATGGAGAAACGTGAATGTGTGCAAGTCAACCTACAGGGGCTTTTGGAAGCCCTATCAAATGTCTCTGGGTCAAGATCAGAAAGATCATTTCCAAGAGGACCTTATAGTAGGCATCTGCTACCAACCTCCAAACCAAGACAATAAGGCCAACGAAGCAGTGTTTGGGTCACTTAAGTAAGCTTCAAGTGAACAGAATGTGGTTCTTCTGAGTGACTTCAACTACCCAGACATTTATTGGAAAAACAACACAGCAGCTCATGTGTCTCAGGTGTCATCCATCCAGATCTTGGAATGCATTGAGGACTGTTTCCTCAGACAAACATTAGATGAGCAAACCAGGAATGAGGTACTGCTGGACTTGCTACTCATAAACCAAGAAAATCTGCTTTCTAATGTCTTCAGTTAGTGATAGCCTCAGCTGCAGTGATCACAACCCTGGGATCCAGTTGAGTGTGCTGAAGGTTAGTACAGAGGGGTTTGATTTTAGAAGAGCAAACTTCGGCTCACTCAGATCTTAGCTGAAAGATATTCCATGGAGGATAAAGGAACTAGTGAGTGCTGTGAGATGTTTCAAGAGCATTCTCTTGGAGGCAGAAACACTGTTCATCCCTTAAAAGTAAGCTAAGTGGGTGAAGCAGGAGACACCCCACCCCTCCACCCCCCCAGCTTAACTGCAAGTGTTTGAGTCCACTAAGAATCAAAAGCATACCAGAGATGGAAAAGCAGACAAATAATCACTGAGAACTACAATGGCATTGCCAGGGTGTGCCAAGATGCAGTTAAAAAAAAAGCACAATCTCAGCTCAAATTGAAATTGACCAGAAATGTCAAAAAAGTCACCAGAAAGAGTTCTTCAGGTACATAAACAACAAGCAGAAATAGAAGGAAAATACTGGCCACTAAGAACACTGAAAAGGCAGAGGTTCACAGCACTTCCTTCCCCTCTGTCTTTACCAGCAATGTTGAGTCCCAGACCTTAGGAACAAAAATCCAGGTTGGTGCAAACACAGACCCACCACCAGTGAAGGAAAAGCTGGTATGTGAACTTCAGAGGTCCTCCAGGGATCAATATTGGGCACAACACTGTTCAATGTCTTCCTAAGTGATCTTGACAATGGGATTAAGCGTACTCTGATGAAGTTTGATGATAAGAGCAAACCAAGTGGCAAAATGGGCACTCTAGAAGGGAGAGACACCCTGCAGGAAGACCTGGATAGACAGGAAGAGCAGGCTAACAAGAACCTTACAAAGCAGGCTGGGATCTGCCTGGCTGGGGAGCAGCTCTGTGGAACGAGACCTGAGGGTCCCAGTGAACACCAAGATCAGTATGAGTGAACACCGTGCAGCTGTGGCAAAGAAAGCCAACAGGATGCTGGGGAACATCAACAAGGGCATCCTAGCAGAGATAATGGAGTCATTTTCCCATTCAGCGCTTGTCAGGCCACACCTGGAATACTGCATTCAGCTTTGGTTCCCACTATGCAAAACAGATGTGGACAGGCTGGAGAGGGTCCAGACATGGGCCACAGAGATGAGCAAAAGGCTGGACAAGTCATCCTGAGAGAACTGGTTTTGTTTAGCCTTGAGAAAATAAGGCTCACGGAATACCTTTTCGCTATGCTCCAATATTTAAAGGGTAGCTACAAAGAACATGACATGGTTTAGTTGAGGTGTAGGACATAGGTTGGACTTGAGGATCTTAGAAGTCCCTTCCAACCTGGTAATTCTGCGATTCTGTGAAGATGGAGACTCCCTTTCTACAAGGAGTCACGTGGAAAAGATGTGGGGTAATGGGTAGAATGGGCAGAAGTTAATCCTGGAAAGATTCCAAATTGGACACAAAAGGAAGAATTTTCAGTGAGAACAATGAGTCACTGGTAAAATCATCTCCAAGGAAGCAGTGAATTCCACAGCACTGAACACTAAAGATTCAGCTGGAGAGGGTTATGGGCCAGCTTGCGTAGACCATGCTTTTGTCATGAAATGTTGGACCAGACGATCAAGGTCCCCTTCCAACCTGCTGTTCTATGATTGTGTGACTGCTGAACGGATAACGTCTCTGAGACACTCTGAAGGCTTCCATCACAGTGACACTAATTGTTTTAACAATAAACCCAAGTTCCACATGAACTAAACCATGTATGTTTGCTTCTGTGGCCAGCTCTGCGCTCGGGAAAGCCATGGCGCTTTGTATTGGTTTTGTTTTATTAGGAATTACTCTGCAAGGCCACCAGCTAACTTCATAAAGGCCAAAGGAGTTTTGAGAGAATAACCAACCACATCACCCTCACTGGTATCATTGGCATTATGTATTCTGAGTGGCTGCAGCTTTTCAGGCCTGCTAAGCAGCAGCTCCAATACTCACGTTACTGCTCTCATCTTTCCCAAACAGCATGGTGAAATCAATATACTGGTTAATTTAATTATAGCTATTCAACACCCCATAAGTGGCAGCAGAATTCTAAAGCATCACATTAGTTTCATGCTGTTGCTTCTACTCCCAGCTCTCCAAAGCAGTCAGTGCAAATATGTGAGTTATCCACTTGAAAGAAGGACAAAGGCAGAGATGGAAGAGGAACAATGGATTTGAAGCCTCTACCATCGCACCCTTTGTACCATCACAAGGCATTTTCAGAGAGTGTTAGCATTCATTCTTACATGGAATCTGCTGGTGTTGCTGCCATTCAGAGGTGGGGGGAAAAAAAAGGGAAAGAAATCAATTCATCAGGCACAACTCATTAAATGCACTTCACTCTTTACACATGCCCAGCTTTCACAGTACCATTTTAACACTGCACACTAAGTCACTACAGGAATAGTCTCTAAGACCCACTGCAAGAAAAATACAAGCCTCAGTTATACCTCAGTCTGGATAATTCCAGGTAGGAAATACTCATCAACCAATCCCATTCCACCAGAACAACTGTGAACCATGATATATTTGGAATTATTCTCAGTTATTCAGCTTTTCCAGTATCCAAACACAACTTTGAACAGCAGAATGGGAGGAGAAAAAACATTTCCCGCTCTCAGGAAAATGCTACCCTTGGATTTTTCATGCTTGTGAGTATGATCCTGATCTCTTGTATTTCCTGCTGCCCAAGTGGTGGAAAGAAGCAGTTTCAGTTCCTGTCTTTCTCCTAGTACTGTGAGCCATTCTTGCTGGCTTTTCTCATGCATGCAGAGAGTTCTTTGCCTCCATTTCCTCTCTCTTGTTCTCATTCTGTCCATGCACTGGAAGCAGAAGGACAGAATGTATTCAAAGATGCCAAACAATCAACAGTGATAAAGAAGATGCTGCCAAACAGAACACAAGCGTAAAATCACAGCAGTGAGGAATGAAGCTTCAGCATATCCCCTCCCTCCTCACCCCACATCAAGCCAGCCTTCAGTCTCAGAGGTCAGATTTCTTCGAAGTCTCTGACACAAGAGCCACACATATTTATCACTAGACAGACCTTGGCCTTTTGGGAGCCAAAATGACTGCTTCCTCCCCAGGCTGTACACGAACAGAACTGCACAAGGAAGCCAAGCTGTCTGCTGCCTGTGCAGTTCCTCCTCAATAGCCAATCTACAGAAACAAACTGCTTTCTGCAAGGATTCAGATGGAGCCCCTGGTATTTTGAAATCCCAACACATCAGCTGGTGTGATAAAGCAGGGTGCAGAAATCAACCACTCATCTCAACATGCACGAGGACTTCGGCATTTCCCGGACTTCCCTTTCTGTAGCTGTCACACAGAATAAATTATTTCAAAGCAATCCTAACTCAGGCCAGAAGCTGTCTCCACTAGCATCACTTCCGACAGCTTTCATAGGCCATTTCCAACTTCTAGAATCATACTCTCCTGCCAGTTTGCAAGCATTACAAATATCACAGTGGGTTTACATGACTGTATATATGTATCTCCAAAGAAACACCTATACACACTTTGCTATTTGAACTTTGCAAATTTCAAGTGAGGTAACAGAATGAAAAGGGCACAGGAACCCCAAATGCAGTTTGTTCTCACATGAACCTCAAAATATTGACATGAACAGTGGCACTCAGTAAATGAGAGAGACAAGCATCCCAGTGCACTGAAAGGCTCCAAAACAAAGAGATTTGCTTATGTCCAGGATGCAAGTTACTTGTCACAACCTGCTGCAGCTTGCAAGCAGCCAGATGTTGCTGCACACACCCTCTAAATACCCTACCAGACTTAATCCCTCCGTTTCTCCCAAACAGACTTAACGTGCCATTCTGCAACACTGAAAAGCCCATCTAGCAAGCACTAGTCACAGACTATCATCAGGCTAAAAAGCTTTACAGAGCAAGGTATTAAAATATTTATCCTAAAAATAACACAATTAAGTGGAATATAGCAAAATACATCAGCAGCAGTACAGATTTGTTACAGTGCACAGCATCTGTCAACATTAGAAGCTTTCTTTCCATCCAGCAGTGTGCACTTACAGTAATCTTCATTTTTAAGTCCCTTTCGAATGGTAAATGAAGCAGGTTTCTGCACTGCTGCAAAGACAGGCAAGTCGACCACAGCCTATATTACTTATTTTTGCATACACTGTGCAAGAAGCTACTGCTCTTCAGAAAGAAGCACTTACAAGCTAGAAAATGAAGACTTATAAACATGTAGACAGCAGAATCAGATTCTGAACTGTCAGCCACGTACCACAGGCCCTTGCTTCAAGACCTTCGGGTACTCAAACATCTCCTCTTCAGCCAATGTCTTACTCATACTCCTGCAACTACACAGAGGCTCTGAACTGTGTTTTTTCCATCTTAAAGAGGCACCTGTACAAGCTGCTGTAAGCTACCCATCTCACATGGAAATTTATGTTGGATGCTACTAACAAAACTCATAGCACAGCACTAGCTCCCTGTTGGTGCTTTAGGCTGTGATGCTGTCACAGACAGGCATGAGTAGATTTTTAACAAGGCCCTGAAACATTTCAAGAATCACAAGAAAAACATACTTTAACATTTTGGACACCCAGCTCATCCCAGCACACTGATTTTCAGCTCCCTTTCATAACAGGGACAACTAACCAGGCAACAAATAAATGAGCAAGAGAATTTCCAGTCGCTATAAACTCAGTGCAACTACAATTAAGCACTTTTGCTGTGAACCCCAAAATAGTGACATTGAGAAGGCTGTTTCACAGTATAAAATTAAGACATGTTATTTAAGATCAACTGCTGCAGCAAGCAGATGTTTAGTCTCCATCTAATATATACAAAACCGCATTTGGCCTGTAATTTACCAAGGCTCTGTTCAGTTCTGGTGAAGCCATGGGGGGTCCAGTGCTGGGCTCCCAAATACAAGAGACATGGAACTACTGAAGAGAATCCAGCAAAGGACTACAAAGATGATTAAAGGGACTGGAGTATCTCTCCTATGAAGAGGCTGAAAGAGCTGGAGCTGTTCAGCCTGGAGAAGAGAAGGCTCAGGGAGATCTCATTAACAGATGTAAAACACCTGAAGGTGTGTTCACAGATGACTGTGCCATGCTCTTCTCAGTGGTACTCACTGACAGGACCAGAGGCAATGGGCACAAACTGAAACATAGGAGAGTCAGTCAGGAAAAACTCAGACTGTGAGAATGACCAAGCACTGGCACAGGCTACCCACAGAGGTGGGTAGTGGAGTCTTCATCCCTGGAGATGTTCAAAAAGCTTCTGGACACAGTGCTGGACAAGCAGCCCTAGGTGTCCCTGCCTGCGCAGGGAGTTGGACCGGATAAGTTCCAGAGGTCCCTGCCAACCTCAACCACTCTGAGTCAGCAGTGCAATTTAAAACACAACCAACCACCCACTGCTATAATAGATTCTCATTAACTTTGCATCTTTCAACCAGACAACTCATTTTAGTAAGCTGCACACTGGCTTCAATGTAATTCTAGAACATGCAAGGAAGTCACATAAGTGTTAAATTAATTTAACCCTGTAATTAAGCAAGTGCAAATATAAAACCAACAGAAGATGGCATTCAGTATGATTACTCAGAAGAAACTAGGCCAAAAATTACTAAGTTTGCAAACTCAAAGCAAACATTGTAGGACTTCTGGACCTCACAATTCTCCTGCCACTCTAATTTAGGCTCCCCCCCCCCCAAGTGTATTCTGATAGTCCTCAGTTACATGGTAACATATTGTTTTTTCCCCCATGGGACTAAAGTCTCATTCAGTCTTCAGGCTAGACCTGTCTCTAAAAAGAACCGGAGCCATGTGCTGAGGAGGGATATCCACAAGACCAATTCCACAATTGAAAGTTACGTGGTCTACCAAAGCCCCTCAAAATCTGCAAGAACAAAAAGCATCTCATTGCTGCTGTAACTATTAGGAGCCCCCAAAATTTGCAAGAACAAAAAGGACTGTGCTTGTTGCTTAAGCATCCTGTTGCTGCTGTGAACCATGAGGTACCATCTCATGAATGCTGCAAAAGAACTGCCTGCAATGCAAGAAAAACAGCTTCAGCCAAGTTTTCACAGGCAGCTACTGATTCTGGTCCTTTTACTCAGAGGGTATAATGCAAGGTCTCCTGCAAGGCTGAGCTGCAGACCTGCCAGGAACTCAAAGCTGAAGATCTAAGAGATAGCTTATGAATGCATTAAGTGCTAAATAATGCTATGTACTTCAAATAGATCTGATCAAGTCCTTAATTTTTAAAGCTACCTACCTAATATTAATGGATATTTTTTACCTTATCCTCTAAACCTCAGTTCATTACCTGCAAAGCAGGGACACATGTGCCTTTATATCACAGGATCCGGTGAAAGGCAGATCGAACATTTCAACAGTAGGTAAACACCACGTTCAGATTTCACAAGATAATCTGAATGAAAGTCACTAAATCAAATACAGACCTTCTACTGAGCAACTCATCACTAGTTTCACACCAACTGCCCTGTGTGTTTAGCATCACAGGGGAAGAAGAAATCTGATCAAGTGGTGTTACCACGCCTATACAGTTAGATACTCCATAAAACTAATATTACTTTTGTTAGGTTTATGCACAAGCCCAAAAAAGACTCTCCATATGAACCATCTCCAAAAAGCTGCAGCTCACAGTGCCAAGAGAGTTCACAGAGACCCCTAAAAAGGGCTGTGGTGCTCCGCATGGCTCTTGTCAGCAAGCAGCACTTCTCTTCCTCGTCCCTGACTCTCCATCACCCCTTACCTCAACACTACTCTCACACACCTCTAGCCCCCACTGCCATCACTAAAGTCATCTCAATCAAGTCTTCTTGACTAACTCCTGTTTGTACCTTTATCCCATCTGTTGTTGAATTCTGGCTGGTGCAAGTTGAATCTGACACATTCAAAGATGTGAAAACCACAGCTTCTTTTTTTTTTCTCCCAAAGGCTTATAGTTTGGATGGCTGTGAACATTTTCCACGGGAACGGGAAGAGATATTTCTGACAGAGACACCATCTGCCTGCCATATAGCAAGTCCTGCTTTCATACCATGGGAACTCCGCAGCTTTTCAAAATAAAATTCAGTCTCACACAAGCCAAGCCAGTTTTCTCTAGTTTTCTTCTCTGTGAAGTTCTGAAGATTTCAAAACAATTCCTCCTAAGGCAGACTCATGGTCAGAATCACACAGCCTAACGGTGGAAATCTGGCACAGCATTCATGAAAGTAGCAGGCAGTTTGCACTATAAATCATAGTATCTGTCCTGTCTCCATACC
Organism: Agapornis roseicollis; assembly: GCA_002631895.1. NCBI lineage: Eukaryota > Metazoa > Chordata > Aves > Psittaciformes > Psittacidae > Agapornis > Agapornis roseicollis. The sequence continues at coordinate 90,310 of NDXB01005806.1, read as the reverse complement.
ACAGAAAGAACAGCACCCACAAATAATCTTAAGCAAGTGAGTATTTCATTTACAAGAGCCACAACCTAATTAAAAACATATATCATGGTTCCGTAAGACACCGAACTCTGGTTTTGAGGAAAGCAGAAACATGGCAATGCTCCACTGAGCTGGTTCAGCCTCACTGGTGGCAAGACCATGCATGGGTATGGCCCCACATACTTTACACCAGACCCTGCAGATGCTCCAGTTTTACATTGAGGATGCACTGTATCACTCTCTGTGGCTGATTCAAAAGACCCACAGCTGTGTGTTTACATTTGTTCCAAATCAAATTTGTGATCTAAAGATCACAGATGATATTACGTGTGAAAACACACCACAGGTTGTAGTATCGCCACAGAACATTTGGGGTTATGAGCACTTCAGAAAGTCTTCAGAATTTCCTGCTCAACCAAAGCAAGACAGTAGCAAAGACAGAGTTTGTTCAGAAACAAAAAGTGATGAAACTAGACTCTAGGCTTGTATTAGCATCTTCCCTGAAGTTCACTTCACAAGCAACATCATTTTCCTATGAGCTATGAAGGACTGTTCTAGCATCCACTAAACCATGGCTTTTCTCAAAGGTACAGAAGCTGCAACACCTCCCTGCTCTTTGAAAGTTCATATACACCCATATGAGCACTCAAACCATAAACTTGATTGTATGTAAAGACAATTCACATGCTACAAAACTGAAAGTTCTGAAATGGCTTGGCTTGTTTTCAAAAGTGTGAAGAACTGGAACAAGCCTGTCCACCCTTTTGGACTTCCTTCTGCCAGAGGAATGCATAAAGTCACCAGTGATTTGATTGCCTATGCCTCTAAATGCCTCAAACCTCACCATACCTACAACACTAGCAGGTGTGGAGGATGTACCTAAAACTAAATCTGCTCATGCCAACAACACAAGGTAGATCCTGATAGTTTACACTGCAACAGATTTCTAGCAAACTGAATCCCACTAACGGAAAAACATGACAACTTATCTCCCCATTAGACTCCAGTTTACCAAAGCCTTTGGATTGCAGAAGCAGAACAGATCATTATGTGTCAATTTCTTGATGTGATCAATATAAATCAGCTACAGACAGCTTGAGTAATAAGTGGGTTTGGCCTCCTCAGCAATAGACACCTGTAAGGGAGCTTTCGGGATGCAATTTAACTTAAAAAATAGTAACAGCAGTTTTTCCCTCCCCAGCTGCTACTTAAAAATGAATACTTGTGCCAGTTGTCCATGGAAGCCTGGGCAAATCCAGCTAATAAGAGTTCTGGCACTAGACTCGGGGGAGCACAAACCTCACCACTGAGTATTCCCAAGATTAACTACTTGTTTAGAAACTCAGCTAAACAGCAATCCTGACATTTTTATCCCCTATCTGCAACAGAGCATCTGGCAGCAAACACATGTGATGTAAAAATGATAGCAACAGAAAGCTAATCACCAGAGCAAGCCATAAGGGAGAAATATTTACACTGTTATGCAGTCCCTGGGTCCACTGACTTCAGTCAGCTCCATGCTCAGAGAGTTCAAATTAACTGACCACGGTTTTATTTTGTCCATTTTATGTAAATAAATTCTTCCACTGCTCCTTTTTCAGCTTACAGAGATATAGAACACTTGCTGAAATGCAAGTCACTAGGGATACCAACATATTTGTTTTGAGACCCCAGCCACCAACTCTAAACAAGAGCTTAAGCAAGCTAAAGCCTACAGAAAACAAATCTTTGTTTAAATCAGAGACTCTCCAAGCACAAAACTACTGCAAAAGCCCTCTGCAGCAGGCCAGATGGGGGACTTCAGGAACTGTCTCCAAGTACTCGCACAGCAATTGTCAGCCTGCCTAGAAATTAAGATTCCTTTCACACACACACAATTATTGCCAGGTCTCCTCTCTGCTCTCTGAATGTCACTTGCCTCCCTAATTAAATCACAGGCCTGAACTCACCTCCTCTTCCAGAGCTTACCCTACTCCCACGAGGCACCAGCCCCAGTCCCTTGAACCCCAGGAACACCTCACCATTAGGGTAAAGCCCAGTATTCTTTCTCCCTCCAGCCACACAGACACGAGGCAGCACAGAGACCCTGTCCCCGAGTTCCGGAGATAGCTCCATTCTCCCCATGGCCCCTGCTCCCACAGTCCTACAGAACAGCACACGGATCACCAGATTCACCTAACCCCACCCCACTCTCATCACCCTCCCATTCTCTCCTGAGACCCAGCTCCTTCACCCCTACTCTCAGCCCTCCCCCATCCTCTCCTGCACCCCCAGACCTGACGCCCTCACATCAGGGCCTCAGACATGCTCATCGCTTCCTGGACCCCCACAGCCCAGTCCTCTGTCCCTGCTGACTCCCACCATCCCCACCCCAGTCCAACAAACCCCCTACCCACTTCCTGAACCTCCAAACTGCCACTCCAAACCCAGAAAACCACCCTCATTAACCCCCTTTAGAGCGCCCAGACCCCCAACAACATCTCAGTCACACAGACACCACTGCCCCAGCCCCACAGGCCCCCGTCTGCTTCCCTTCCGCCCCTCCGGCGGGCCCGGCGCGGCCCCGGCCCGCACTCACCGATCAGCCGGCGCACCTCCTCCTCGCTCAGGTAGAGGCTGAGGCTGGGCCCGGGGCCGGCAGGGGGCCAGTCCGGGGGCCCTGCGCTGTGCGGGCCGGAGCTGGGGCCGGCCTGGCCCTCGGCGCCGGCGGGCAGGAGCAGCAGCAGCGACAGAAGACGGAGGAGATGGCGGCGCGGGCCCCGCACCCGGCACCACGACGGCCACGGCAGCCGCCGCCGCTCCGCGCCCGCCTCCTCGGGCGCCGAAATGGGTCGGGCTCGCCGGCACCGCCCCGGCTCACGGCCTCCCGGCACCATGGCTCCGCGGAGCAGGCCGGCAGGGCCGGGGGGTGTAAGGCAGGGAGGGACCCCCCCGGCCCGGCCCGCCCCGCCGAACCCCCTCACACGCCGCCGCGGCCACCGCTCGCCGCCCCGCCCCTCATGGCTGCGCGCGACCGACGCCGCCGAGCGCCGCGCACGCGCACGAGCCGCACGCCCCTCCCCGCGCACGCGCGGACCCGTGGGGTCACCCCTGTTTCCATGTATCCATAGCGCTCTATCGCCCCTCGCCGCCGCTTCAGTCACACCGGGACAAGGGGAGGGTGATGGGGAGGCACAGCGAAGCCCTGCCTTCTGCCGGTGCTCCCCAGTCTTAATGCGTGTACCCCGGGGGGTCCCTGTGCCCGTTCTAAGGGAAGGCAGGAAGGGGGTGGCCTCACCGCCGCCCTCTGCTGTCATCTCCTCCATCCCGCACCGATCCAGTCCCACCGTCTGTCCCGGTCACCTACGGCAGCCTATCATAGTCACAGAGTTTGGTTTGGAAGGGACCTTCAACGTCATCTGGTCCAGCGTCCTGCAATGAGTAGAGACATCTTCAACTAGATCAGCCTGCCCGGAATTACATCCAGCCTAACCTTAAATCACAGCATCATAGAATGGCTTGGGTTGGAAGGAGCCTGAAAGCTTGCCTATTTCAAGTCCCACTGCCACAGGCAGGGACACCTTCCACTAGACCAGGTTGCTCCAAGCCCCATCCAACCTGGGCTTGAACGGTGCCAGGAAAGCAGCATTCACAGCTCTCTGGGCAGCCTGTGCCAGGGCCTCACCAGGAGTATTCCAGTGTCTGAAGGGTTGGTGCATCCACTACCTCTCTGGGCAACCTGTGCCAGTGTTTTATCACCCTCACATCTGGCCTGAATCTCCTCTCTTTTAGCTTAAAAACTAGAGGCAGACCCAGTGTGTGTGGGCTCTTCCACTTGGCAAGAACACCCAAGAAAAGATATCCTGAGTAACTGACACTGCACAGAAAGTTACCCAACTAGAAATACTTCTGGAATACCAGCATTTTGGTTTAAGACTATTTCCTTTTTTGGTAATTTTTTTAAAACTTCACATACTGGTGTAATATCTAATGTGTTAATCTGCTCTCTTATCTTGCATTTAACACTCCTTTCAGAGCTAAGAAATAGCAGCAGCATTTCATTTCACTATAACAAAGGGTGCCTTTGATCTTGAAAGGATGCTTATTTCAGTCCCAGCCAAGCCACTGCTGCCTATAATGATCCTCAAGTAAAATCTAAACTGTAAACACGTCTGCTGTTTTGTTGTAGTATGAAATGCCAGCAGCAGTGCTGCGTGACAGCTGATGCACTTTGAAAGAATGCAGTAAGTCAAATGACAAAAACAATGCTAAATTCCAGTATGAGACTTTGAATCTCCTACACAAACATTCCCGACCTCTTCCAAAATCCTCTTCTGCACAGAGTTTCAAAAGGAAGTATTTCTGTTGCAGTTTTGGCACAAAACTCAATTTCAAGATGTCCACTTTTCCCCTGAAATGCAGAATCTCTTGTCACCACTGGCTCTGCAAGTAGATCTAGTTTTTGGGAACCAAATGTGCCTCTTCCCTCATCCCCTCCAGGCTGATGATGGAAGAGCTGTCTCCATCATCACCTTCCTACCTGCTTTCAGACCTGGCTGCTTTCCAGCTCCTCTGGACTCCCCAAAGAACAGTAACAGCCTTAGGAAATTCATCCCTGGTAGCTGACTGCTTGATTGAGATTTTCAGCAGACGTGTCACAATATTCTTTTATGACCATTAAATCAATTAATAGCTTTGAATTCTACGCTCCCTTCTGGCCTGCCAGGGGGAATTTCGTACCTACATGGGACACTGCGACAGGAGAATAATGCAGGATAATTGGCCACGTAGGGATTTTAATCAGCGGGTCTTTCATAACCATGAAAGTGGAAAGAATATAGTAAGTTCTGCTCTTGTAATCACTGTGGTGAAAAGGAAAGCACTCACACACCTTCCCACAGCAAACACCACTTACTTAGCAGCTTGAGGTATAAAAAGATTAAATAGCAAGCTGAAAATGGAGTTGCAAATTGCATGCAGGTCTTTAGCTGAGTGGATGTGGACCAGCCCAAACAGTACTCCCTACTGAAAGAGAGCCCTCATACTACAGGTTCTTCACAGACCATTTGTCAGCCTCTAAACCCTGGGCATGTGTGTTTATTTGCCATTCAGACATACTCTAAATTTCAGGCTCTGGACATTTTCCAATGCATCTCAATTAGGGATTCATGGACAGACAGGCAACTTGCAGTGTCTGACATGACCAAAACCAAAACTGAGGCTCATCTTTGGCTTAGGAATCCTGAAATGACTGACAAAAATTATCACAAAAGCTTTCGCAAAACTAATGTGCTAAATGAGCATGAATTTGCACCAAGCTCTGCTTGAGAAATGTAGAGGATCAGAATGTAGAAAATCAGCCTGTTTCAGCAACTGTTTTAGCCCGTTTAGTCTCTTAAACTGAAGCCTGTTTACGGTAGCAAGCCATGCTTCAAGTTGTGAGAACATGAGGCTGTTAGCATCCTAATAGTGTATCACTCAAATATAGCTGGTGCAGTGTTACCTCTGCCACTTAGGGTATTTCCTCAGGCTGAGCCACTCTCACTTTGGTTTCATCAATGTCCTTCCTTAAAGGCTTGCCTGGAGATCAAGTGAACTTCTGTCAGGCTTCTCTGGTGAAGGTAGCAGACAGCTTATAGGCTGAGATGCTGCCTAAGCCACCTGAGCATAGGCATGGATTTATCACTTTGAGAGATCCCTGCTTCACTCACAGTCTTCTATAGTGCAAAGAGGTAACAGCAAGGCATTGGTGCTGCTTTCTGGTAGGTAGGATGAGCGCAGCAAGGCTGAAGAATGTAGTGTAGGCACCAGGGAGGAGACAAACAGCTCTTTTATTTTATTTCCATGGGCTTGTCGAAGACTTGGCAGGACAGACAGGAAAATGCAGGCACTCCTCTGCTATAAAACAGCCTGTAATGGAGACAGGACCCATAGCAAAGCCCAGAAGGTGTGCCCCAATTTCCCTGCAATCCATTTCTGGGCTGCCATTTTCAACAGGATGGGGGGGGGGGGGAATACCCTTACAGCCCTCCT
>NDXB01005806.1:67224-84228 GCA_002631895.1 Agapornis roseicollis | reverse complement strand
ATCCCTTTTTGGGGGGGCCTTTTTCAAAGGGTGGGGGGGGGGGGGAATACCCATACAGCCATCCTGTTCACTGATAACATTGCTTTAACCTTAAGCTCAGTTATCTCTGCCTTGGACACAGGGATATGATATTCAGAAGAAATGTAATATTCAGCAGAAGGACCCATGCTAGGGTTATTGAACTGCATTTCTTTTCAGTGAGTGTGTAACTTGCCTCCTGGAAGCCACTGGCTGATTTTAACAAAAGGTCACCAAAACCACATAAACCAAACACAAACAAACACATTCTTAGGCTGCATCTGCCAGCCTGCACACAGACGCTTTTAGGGCAAAAGTCACTGCTGGTGTGTCTGTTCTGTTATGCCTGTGAAGCTGATTGCTTGCTGAGCCCTGAAGTTATAATTAAAATGCAGTCTGCTGTGCTAAGAATAATCGGGAGTATTAGAAGTCAAATGAGGGTTTCATGGATGTCACGAAACATATCCTTTGGAAAAGGTGAAAAACGCAACTCAGAGGCCAGCTCAAATACTAAGATATTCTGTTGATTTTTTTTGGCTGCACAGACTATTTTTGGCAGGATTGAGTTCACAGTCTTTCAAAACCATTCTGGGTAAGATTATATTACAAGGGGATACACAAAGTCTCTCCATGGAAAACTGCTAGCAATAGCTGTGAATTCACAGCACTCGTATGGAAAAGTTTTGCTTGGCTAGGCAGTGGGATGTATCATTGCTTGTGCTCTGAGCATGATTGTGTCAGCACTTACCACTACCGTGTCCTGAGGGGCATGGAAGAGCTGGTATTAATTTCTGGATGTAAAATAAATCTGAAAGCGCAAATAGCTGACAATTCATGGCACTGATGAGAATTTGAAAGTTTAGGAGCTCATGGAAGACCTACAATGTAAGGGATACTCACTTGTGTGCTGGAAGATGGAAGAAAGGATTTTGGTTATGACTGCTTCATGTCCAGACTTGCTTCCACCCACTGCTGCTGCTGTGATAAAGGATGGCTTTTCTCACCTCCTCTTTACGACTGTAAATGACTGTGTAACATGCCCTGTAGAACTGGCCCCTTCACTAGACACAGGAATGAAGTCCTTCTGCCTCTTTCATTTCATTTCAGTCTTCCAACATTTTTGCCTTCAAAGAGTTTCTCTTCTTTATGAATACCAGGTGACCTCAGCACTTGGATGGCTTCCAGCAAAGCTGCACATTGCCTGTGTGGCCAATGAGCCTTCATCTCATTGCTTGCACAAAGACCTCTGCCAGGTAGGCTTCTCCACAGAAATGCTGTGGAGCAGACTTGGGAAACCTAGAAGAAGATGTCACAGCTAGGGCTGTGTAAGCACTGGGCTTCCTAAGCTGTTCAGTATTTACCTTCTCAGGCAACTTCTAAAGGGCTCTGTCATGGTAGAAAGCACCCCTTTCCATGGTGAAGGGTGTATGTGTACACTTACAAGTAGCGATAAAACCCATTCATTTGCTCTGCTTCACCTACTGATGTTTGTTGAGGGGTGTCCCACTTTCTGTCTTTCATATTGCGAAGTGTCCCACGGTATCCAGTTCTCCTCTCTTATTTGGGTGGAACAGACTGGAGACTTACTGATTTTGTTCTCCCACATCTCCAAAGTTGCCATCCCTTTTCCCACAGTCAAAGGACAACCAAGAGTGAGGGAATGGACTATATATTGAATTGTATGAACGGATGCATAGTATACAAACATAAATTATACATATGTATTATAGATACATAAATAGTCTGTATAGATATAGACAGACCCATGAAGTCTTCCAGGGTAGGAAAGAGCTGAAATTTCAAAGTTGAAAACATACAGACACACACACACACACCCCTCCAAACTGTTTTTATCCATCAAATCAACCATAAACATGAGGCACTAGCTGGGAAACTTTTTGTCCCCTGTTTCTGGAATAGCAGAGACAGCACAGAGGCAAAGATAAAAAGCCTCAGGCTTCCAGACTGCTTCCCTTTCCAAAACACTTGTACTTTTTCTTATATCAAATTGTCCGTATTATGGACATTAAAATGTTATGGACATAGGTCCATAAAGCCACCCTTGAGAAGGAAGGGCTGGCTGATCCATCACTGCAAGAGTTGGACCACTTGGGCTGGAATATATAAAGAGAGGAAAAGTTGCTCACAGCACAGAGCAGCAAAGGGGAATGCTGCATGCAAGTTCCTGGAAATGTAACATTTAATGGAAAAAACATTAAGCTGAGACCTATATGGCATTAGGCAAGCAGAGGCTGGAAGAAAGCAGTGCATCGGAATACAATTTCAGCATGCGGCTGCTAAGGCACATGCCATTCCTTTGTTTGCCTTATAAGGGGAGTGTTGGATGCCATGATATTGCTAAATATGAAATAAATAGCTTGCGTTTGGGGGCTGGTTTTCTCACCTCTTTCTTCCCCAGGACACCCGTGGGATGCTGGTTGGGGTGTGTGTCATCTGGAGCGTTTTCCTTGCCAATAGATGCCAGGATCTGGGGCAGTTTTAAGGCATAGATTGCCATTACAAGGCTTGTAATGCTGTTACATTTTGTTTTGCACTCAGACGATCAGAGCTTAATGCTCAGGTGAGAGCTGGTATCAGGATAGGACAGAAAATCATGAATAAAACCATTTTGATGACAAAATGGAGAGAAAATTAGGAAGATATCTGCTGGCAGGAGCAGAGAAGGCAAGCAGGCCTTGGGGGATCCCTCCAGACCTTGCACTGTAGTTCAGCACATGAATCCAAATGAAGCACCCGTTCTCAGAGAGCTCAGTCCTCTCCGTGCCTTTCCTTTTTCCCTTGGGAAGTCAACTAAGCAGCAGTTATAAACTAGTGCGGACATGTTTTACAGATCACTTATGCAAGTTTTCCCTGTGCTCTGGAAGTTGGGGTTGTTTTATGGTTTAACAGGGTCTTTCAGAGCCCACACACAGTACAGGAATGGAGATCACTACTTGTAGAAGTCACTGTACCCCATCCTTCATTCACAAAAGTACAGCTGGAGCATTTGCCCAGGGAGTGGAAAATTTTTGTTTGACTTCCTTTCTGGGCAAGTATTAAAATCTCCATTTTCACTAGGATAAAAATTACCACACATGAGAGCCAGAAAGCAGGAATCACCGGCTCACCCAGTTCACTGAATCCCACTCCCTCTACAGAAGAGGAACCCCTGGATCCGTCAGAGCAGGAAGCAAGAGGGAGCATGATTCTCGCACTCCTCTCAGGGTTTAGGTGGTTCTTGGGAGCAGCAAGCCTGAATTTCTTTAGGCTGCAGAGATCTAACTCATCTCTCGTTCTCTGGCCTGGGGGTGTTACAGTTCATGCAGTGTCACCAACAAAGCATCTGAGGAAAAGCAAATCCTGCTCATTCCTTGCATGCAGGGGATGAACAAGTGCTTTGGTCTCTGGATCCTACATGGATGAAACCTCTTGCTTATGATCCCAATTCAGATGCCCACACTCTCCTGCATGTTCCAAATAAGCAGTTCTTGGATGACTCCCACTCAGCAGAAGGAATACTTGGGAGATTTTTGCCTCTACACATACACCAGAGAGACACCAGGGCTCTGGTTCCAAACCTCAGGCTGGGCACCTATGAATAGATCTTGCACATTTGGCAGTGGTTAAATTATTGGTGTAACCAAATATAGACTATGGTGAACGGTCGGTGATACTAATGAACTCACTGTGTGCAGCAGGAGTCTCCCCATGGCTTGTGGTGGCCTTTAGAGCAGAGAAGATGGTGATCAAACCCACCAGAACCTGCCCATGGGGAGGAAGAAGAGTACTGGTATTGATTTCCTCAGCCACACATGCAATCTGAGTCATTATTGTGGCCAAATGGAGGTACCTCTTCTCTTCCCAACACTGGGCAGTATTGTTACACCCTAAACTCAGGTGGACACCTTTTACTGAAGACAAATACATTTTACTTTTGAAATATAGATTCCCATAACTGATATAATCTCATATAGATAAAAATAGACCAATTTTGATCATGCTTATGTTGCAGAACCCATAAACCATCTACTTCAATAGACTCTTTCTGAATCCTAGTCTTTGGGCTTGGAACACACTCAGCACCAGTAAGCCAAAAGACTTAGTGGGATGCTTTGCCTCATTAAAACATGTTGTACTTCTGACTGCATTCTGTTCTCTTAGGGCTGCTGTGTTTCCATAAAACCTCATCTTGAAAGTGAGGTGAGGGTCAGGAAAAAGACTGTGGAAAGACAACCTGACCTTCTCCCATCCAGCAGCTCCTGGGTGTTTCCATAGTCCCTGCCAGACCATTCGTTCTCCAGCAGCACATGCCAGTATTCCCACATAGATTTCAGTGCTGAAAAGTCCTTTAAAGCCCCAGAGTCAGTGAGGTGTGATCCTAAAAGCAGGTATTTGCTGGGGCCAGGTCTCGCCCCATCCTGGGTAACACATTTTCACCAGCTGGTTCCTCTGCTCATTTCTCACTGTTGTGACAAAAACCCCAATCCAGGCATTTTCTACACGAGGTGCATCTGTCCTAATGGAAGCAGAAATGGGAAGAGTTTCTCTGCTGGATGCCTCCATTCTTCCCACAGGCTGGAGTTTAGTCCGGCTGTGAGCTGTCCCCAGCTGCATGGCTCAGAGGTTATTTCCACTCCTGGTCCAGCATCTACCCTTGATAGCTGGGCAGAGATTTACAGAGAAAGGGAGAAGGACGAGGGGCCCCAAAGGGGCTGTGTCCCATAGGGAACAGGGGTGGGCAGCTGAGGGCTCTCTCAAGCCCAGACAGAGCAGAGCAGCCCCTCACCCTGATGTATTTTGTGTCAGTTTCCCCTGGCACCAGCCTTCATTGTCTTTAAAAGTCACTGGCTACTGGGAACTTGCTTCATGATCACTGTGACCAGCCATTTCTCTTGCATAAGCAAAATAAGCTACATTTCCTTGGCCTTTTGCTGTAAAGTGGAAGCCTGACCTTGAATGGATTCCATAGGTGTTATTTCAGCATTTTCCTTTTTGTCCAGTTTCTGTCAGGACTGGACACAGCATCTAGTGACGGATCACAGGAATTGATTCTGTCTCCCATTTCCTACTGAAGGCATCTCCACGAGGGTCAGGGTGAGGGCTGGGTCAGGGTGAAGGTTAGATCAGGCGAAAATGAGCTTTCCAGCACTGTTCAACATCTTTGGCAGTGACATGGACAGTGGGTTTGACTGCACTCTCAGCAAGTTTGCTGTGTGGTGTGGTCAACATGCTGGGGAGAAAAGATGCCATCCAAAGGGACCTGGGCAGGCAACAAGGCCAAATGCAAGGTTCTGCACCTTGGTCAGGGCAATTCCAAGTACAAACACAGGCTGGGCAGAGACTGGATTGATTGAATCCCTGAGGAGAAGGACTTGGGGGTGTTCATTGCCAAGAAGTTCCCCATGACCCAGCAGTGTGTGTTGGCAGCTCAGAAACCAACCATGCCCTGAGCTGCATCCCCAGAGCATGACCAGCAGGTTGAGGGAGGGGATTCTCCCCCTTTACTGCACTCTGGTGAGACATCCCCCCTGCAGTCCTGCGTCCAGCAATGGGGCTTGTTCAGACTGGAGAAGAGAAGGCTCAGGGGAGACCTTAGAGCAGCTCCAGTGCCTAAAGAGGCTACAAGAAACCAGGAGAGGGGCTTTTGACAAGAGCTTGTAGGGACAGGACAAGGGGGAATGGCTTTAACCTGACAGAGGGGAGACTGAGATCAGACATTAGGCAGAAGTGCTTCCCTGTGAGGGTGCTGAGGCGCTGGCACAGGGTGCCCAGAGAAGCTGTGGCTGCCCCATCCCTGGCTGCACATGAGCGTTAAGGTCTCTTCAACCCAAACCATTCCATCACCCTGTAACGCCCCCCGACGCGGCGCGGTGCACGGAGCGGACGGTGGGTGTCGCTGCCTGCCCGATCTGACAGTGCCTCCGCCCGTGCGGACCTGGGGCGGAGCTGCTCCGCCAGCGCGGTGCGCAGGAACCCCCCTGAGCTCTGGCAGCGCCTCTTGCAACCACTCGGCTCGGTGTAAGGGGCGATGCGCCCCTCAGCCTGGCAAAGCTGTCCTTTCCCTGGTTGCATCCCTGGGGAAAGCGCTCCTGCGGGCACAGGGTCCCCCAGGGGCTGTCGTGTGCAGTCAGACAGCCCTGCTGCTCCTGGCAGAGATCTGTGGCGCTCTGTTCCATGTCTTGTGATTAACACCAAGGATGGGGAGCTCCACAATAGAATCATAGAATCCCAGACTGGTTTGAGTTGGAAGGGACCTTAAAGCTCACCCAGTTCCAGCCACCTGCCGTGGGGAGGAACACCTTCCACTAAAGCAGAGTGCTCCAAGCCCTGTCCAGCCTGGCCTTGAACACTGCCAGGGATGGGGCAGCCACAGCTTCTCTGCTTAACCTGTGCCAGTGCCTCAGCACCTTCACAGGAAAGAACTTCTTAATGTCTAATCTCAACCTCCCCTCTGTCAGGTTAAAGCCATTCCCCCTTGTCCTGTCCCTACAGGCCGTTGTCCAAAGCCCCTCTCCAGGTTTCTTGTAGCACCTTTAGGCACAGGAGCTGCTCTAAGGTCTCCCTGGAGCCATCTCTTCTACAGGATGAACAAGCCCAGCTCTCTTAGCCTGTCTCATAGCAGAGGTGAAGAACTGCTGAGGTGAAAAATAAACACTGGTGCAGATCCAGATTCCTCCCATGAGGTATGAGAGCCAAGGATGCTGTAATATTTCAGGATTTTAGAAGCAGCTGGGTTTTGGCATGCCTGTCACTCCCATGAAAACCAAATTGGTACCACAGGGCTAGATGAGCTATACTTGCATCATCACGGCCATAGTGGGAACTCCAGGCTTCTGATGCCCTGTATTCCCTCTGCACAAGGAAGGGATGCTTTGCTGAAGCATCATAGACACGAAGCACATGCTGAAACCTGTTCATAAAAAACTGCTCATGGAGTGGTTTTAAAGAACCAGTGGTGCACTAATATAAACTATTCCCTGCAGGATCAGGGAACTAGGGATACCTGTCTGCCTTCCCTTGATCAATGATGGAAAAGGTGTATAAGCAAGTCCTGCCCTGGCTCAGCTCATTCTCACGCTGGAGCCAACCACCGGCCTGTTCTTGCTTAGCCTCTCCAAGGATTTTATATTGTTCATAGCTTATATCCCACACTATTCTGCTTGCCAGCTCTGCTCCAGGTCCTGCTTGCTAGATACACCCCGCAGCCATCCTGCCAGCAGCTCAACTGGATTGGACTGCCTGCTGCAGCCAACATGGATGGGTTACTTCCAGCACCTCTCAAGTAGTCCTAGAGCCCAGGACTTGCTGTTAATGATGTTCCTGAGCAGCACACAGTGCTGTTGAGCCCCGGCTGGTGCCAGGTTTCAACAACACATGATAAATACTAGAATAGCCTGAGCTACAGAGAACTCCCCAGACACCAGTTTCTAAGGATGATCTAATACATTTCTTGGACTCTCCAGTCCTCCTCATTACTCTGCTGCATTTTTTTCCCCCTGTTATTTTAGTTCCCTCCCAATAAAATGCTTTTGTTTTCTTCTTTCTCTTTTTTTTTTCCCCTGCTTGAGTCTCTGAAATGCGCAGCCATGGCAACAGGCTGGAGGAGCGAATTCCCTGGATCCGCCGGGTGTCCTTGGGGTCTGGCGGGGAACAAGGGGGGTGAATTCCATCCATTCCCTCTGCCTGGAGCGGTGTTTAGTAAACACACTCTGAGCACACACACGCTAACCCCTGCCCTGCTCTGCCACACACCCACCAGCACGGGAAAGGCTTTTCCGTAGGCTTAGCATGTCTCCTTCTGTCCCCCTGGACCAAGTGGCACCCCTCTCCCTAACACCCTTCTGGGATGGCATTTTTTGGGAGCAGTGTCAGGAAGGAATGCAAGACCCTGGCGTCGGGACAGGAGCTGACATTCCCAGCCCAGGGCTGAAGAATGTGGACATAGTGTCCGCTCCAAACTCCAGCGCTGGAGTTCATTCACCCTGCACCCCAGGCAAGGGGGCTACTAGCATCCAAGCAATGCTTCTGTGACCTGGGGGCTGATGCACTCCCCCATCACCTCCAGGCACTCCAGGGATGTCCCCTTGCAGGACATGTTATGCTGGGCCATCTGGGGAATCGCTTGTCCTTGTTTTGGTGGCTCCATGGCCTCTGTCCCTCAATCTGCAGATATGACAGCCTTTTCTTGGAAAAGCTGGGAGAGGAGGAGGTGCACTGGCTGCTGCAGGATGAGCTAGTTTCAATGCAGCAGGCAACTCTAAACCTGGAGAAGACAAGGGACAGCAGCAGCAAAGTGGAGAACACCTTTAGGAACCAAGCACCCTCACTCCATGGGTCTTACTTAAAGAACCCAAAGAGACAGTGCAGGCCGAAGGTCTCACATGTTTTTTAAGCAAAGCCAACCTGCTTTAGTGTCTGTATTGTGGCAGAAACCAGAATTGAATGTAGGTTCAAGCCCTAAACCCATTGCTAACTTTCAGCTCATTTTCCAAGGCAAACATGGGTGTTCTAATTCCCCCTGCCCCTCCGACACACCCAGGCAAAGGACGACGAGGGCTATTTCTACACTTCATCATGTTACACACCGCTTGGATTACCGCATGGCATCCAGTTTGTTTGGAGCAGGGTCTCAGGAACCAGAATAGTTTTGCATTAGTACAGTTCTCAGCAGTTCATAGGTTTGAAACTGGATATGATGGAGCTACTTGCCATTTACTTAGACTGGATTGTATGGGGCTTTATGGCTTAAAATAGGGAAGCTTCAGCAAAAACAATGATACGACGTGGTTCAGGCAGAAAGATCCCCACTGATTCACCACCCTGTTATGCCAGCATTACGACACCAGGGAAATGCTGCTCATTCCACTGGTTTTCAAGGGCAGTGAAGCCCCAGGATTTCAGGGAAGCTGAGAAAGTTGGGGAGTTTTGAAAGGATTTGCAGAATTCTCATTGTTAAACAACAGCAGAATACTATAGGAGGGATCTCTGCAGCCAATAAGAAACTGTGGTTCAACAACAGGATGAAATAAAGCAAGATATCACTAAATCCACCTTTGTGCTGCTCCTGGGGAGTCGGTGAGTGCAGGGATGGAGCCATGCTGGGCATGGAGCTATGCTGGGGATGGAGCTCAGCAGCAAACACCCCTGTGGGCCCGCAGACTGACCTGGCGGCATTCCCGGGAGGCTCAGTGACACAGGTTCCCATCCCTCCCCTACCTGCCCCAGCTTCTGGAAGGCCTCCAGGTGTTGCACAAAAGCAAAGCACGGGTGGTTTGTTGCAGAACCTGAAGGAAGAGGCAGCGCTTGCCTCGACACGTTGGAGCCAGCCAACACTTTCTAGTCATGCTCTTAAAGCAAAGCTCAGGGAGCATCCAGGGTTACCCAGCACATTCTTGTCTGATGAAGGGAAGACTGTTCCTGAGCCCTTAACGTGTTCACCAATGTCTTTTGGCTGTCAGAGCCTGCTGTTGAAACACAGAAGCTGACCTGTGTCCTTGGCTGGGCACAAGAGGAGTGCAGGGCTGAGCTGCAGAGACCCATTGTCCCAAAATGACATCTTCAAGGGAAAGAAAAGCCCTGAAAGTAGATGCAGCACAAAGGCCATCTGCTCCATTCTTCCAGCAAAATAAAGGGACTGAGTTTGCTGTTGACCAAGAAGTGCAACATACCGGCCCAAATGGAGATGTTTGGGAATGCTCCGCCCATGCTGGCTCTCAGGGGTTAAGCCTCATATTTGTTTTATGGCGATAGAGCTCACTCTGTCATGCTGCTGCTTTGTCATCCCAAGGCTTTGTTCCCTGGCCCATGAGTGAGATTTGACAGTCAGGGAGATGCACAGCTGTGCTCTGGTTGTGCAATGCAAGGTTGTGTGGGGAGGCAGCAAGAAGGATTCACAACACAAGAGGAGCCTCCACATTCATGATTCCGTTCTTAAGTATTTGTGTTGTGGTCATGTCAAGCATCTCTAATTCCAGCACCAAGGATCCCCGGCATGGGAGCCAGGACAGGTTGTGGAGCTGGAGATGCTCCAGATTCAGACCAATTTTCAGTGCTCATCCTGCCTGAGCACCAGCCTCCAAAGAACGATGGGAATGGAGGTGGACCATGGAATGGAGATGGTGTTTGGATCATGGAATGGGAGTGGAGATGGTATTTGGTAGAGCATGAAAAGCATGGAAGTGTTTGGGTTAGCTCTCCTGCCTTGAAGCAAGCAGAAGCCAAGGGGTGTGACATGCTGTCTTACTTGCTTTACCACAGTGATGCTTTCCATAGCCTCAGTCCCCCAAGCAAGCCCTCCTGCTGTCCATGGTGCAGCAATCCCCAGGGAAACCTTCATTGTCCCCACTCCTGTTCTGCAGCACAACTGCCCACAAAGCCACCAGCTGAGCTCAGCTGCATCTGTGGCACACTTGTCCCTCTCTTGCATGGGTTGTCTTCTCTCTTACAGTCCCATTGAACCTTGCAAAGCCAAAGTGGGCTCTCCTGTGTTCGCTGCCTGGCTTCCTTTGCACCCTCCTGGCTGCAGCTCCACAGCAGGGTGAGGACTCACTGCCAACTTGGAGCTCACTCAGCAGTACTGCCAGCAAATGCTTGGCATAGAAGAGGAGGACAGCAGGGAATACGCCCTGGAAGCAGCGATAAACAAGAAAACAGAGCACAGAAAATGAAGAAATGCCTGGGACTTGGAATCTGCTCTTCCCGACCTGTCAGTGAAGCCCTGCGTGGGGGAGCTGGGTGCTGGGCAGAATTGAGCCTTCCTCTTTGGTGAGACCCCCCCTGCGGTCTGCACCCAGCTCTAGGGCAACAACACAAGGGATGTAGAACTGTTGGAGAGATTCCAGAGGAGGCCAAGCAGATGCTGCTGGAGAAGAGAAGGCTCTGTGGACAACTTAAAGCAGCTTCCAGTGCCTAAAAGATGAGCTTTAAGGTCCCTTCCAACCCAAACCAGTCTGTGATTCCATGAATTGGGGCAGAAGTAAGATGCATTTGGGCCCCAAGGTGCTGGAGACACACATTCAGCTCTGCAGGGGCACAACCCAAAATAGTGGCCACAGGGCAATGTCTTAATGGTGACTCTATTCCAGGATGGAGCCACATCATGGGGGCACCAGCTTAGGAATAGCCACAACTGGCAAGGGCAGCCCTGGTGTGCTTCCCCATGTGGAGACAACCTCGCCTGTACCACAGGCATCTTTTCTCTGCCCATGTCCAGTGTAGTTCATAAGAGAGAGGGACCCATTTGCCAGTTTTTGGTCTGATTTCATCAGAATTTCCTCCATTGGTTCTGCTTCTTTTTCTTATGTTTTTTTCCTTAATTTCACTTTTTTCTTTGGGCAGGGGGGAGGAGACAACTGGAAAAACCCCGTGTGTTTTGATTGCCCTGGAAACATACTCCTAAACTTTTGGTGGATCCAAGACATGCCAGAAGTTCCAGGACAGCCACTCATGGTGGCAGAGTCTTGCCCTTGCTTCCCAAAAGGGGCAGGGCACTGCTGTCTGTTGGGTCTGGGCACATCTGGCCCTGACCTACCCTCTGGACCGACCCCTGTTTACTCCTCAAATACGGCATTGCTTACAAATTGCTGGGGAATGCCATGGGATCGCTTTGCTGGCGTAGTGTTACTTCATGCTGGACCCTATGCAAGAGGAAAAGGGAAAAAACCAGCCCAGGATTGTGCTTTAAGGCTGTAAAAATGCGGGTGGGAATATTTTCCAGCCTGTGTCATGTTCCATCGAGGCCAAAATTCACATTCTGCCTCTTGCTGTTTGTGTTTTTCTCCCTGAAACTCTGAAGGGAAGTGATTCTTCCAAACACCCCCCTCCTTCTCTTCCCCCAGTGGAGAGCTTCAGGGAAACCTTGAACATGTAAGATTCCAAGCACTGGGAGTTGAAACTTTCCCTTGGCCTGAAGCAAACGGTTTCCCTCAACTTTAAGTATTTCAGCGATTTTCCTAAGCAAGAGAACAGTGAGGAACAGGCACTTTCTCCTCAGTTAACACAAATTCATGCTTGGTGTTCTAGAGGAGTTTTAGCTGCGGAAAGAGAACGCTTCATTCCTGTGAAGTGTTTGCCCCTCAGCGTGCAAGAAGGCTGAAAGTCCAAGATTTTTCCTGGAAGGAAGAAGTTAGGGGGATTAATATTTAAAGCAGGAGGGGATAAAAACCCAACCCCAAGCCATTTCCATATGGGAAGATGTTTCACTTGAAATTTCATGGGCAGTGTTACTGAGCAGGGACTCAGGGCTGCTTTAAGACCTGGGAGATGCACTTAAAAGGAGCCTAAAAGAAACATGGGAGAGACTTTTTAGCAGGGCCTATTGTGATAGGATGAGGGGTGATGGCTTTAAACTAAAAGAGGGAGATTCAGGCTGGATGTGAGGGAAAAACTCTTTACAATGAGGGCAGTGAAACACTGGCACAGGTTGCCCAGAGAGGTGGTGGATGCACCATTCCTGGCAGTGTTCAAGGCCAGGCTGGACGTGGTTCTGGGCAACCTGCTCTAGATGAAGATGTCCCTGCTCATTGCAGGGGGTTGGAACTGAATGAGCTTTGAAGGCCCCTTCCAACCTAAACCATTCTATGATTCTATGATTCTATTCTATGAATGAAGTTCTGTGTTTTTAAGGGCAATAGCTCCAACCTTCTCGATCCCCTGTGGCTGGGCAGCCTTTGACCATCCTGCTGGGGAAGTGCTGTGAGCCTAGTGTGAGCCTTTTTTGCTTCTAAATGAGTTTCTAATGACCACGGTTTTCCTCCATTCCAGTTAATTAATCCTTGACTCCCTTTGCATATCTGGGCTAAGCACTTTGCAGGGCCCCTTCAGCCCTGAGAACTGAAGTCCATTCTGTGCCAATCCAGCCCCGTGTGCTGATGCTGGTCCCAGAGGGACGGTGTGCCTGTCACAAACCTCTAACACTTTCCTGCTGCAGCAAAACCAAATAACCAACCCCACATCAGTCCCTACAGGATGCTGACTTCCTTTTCTTTCCTGTTTCTGCTTGAATATTTTCAGTAGCATGTTTGAAAGTGAAAAGCTTTGGAAAACAACCCCTGCCCAGTAGGAATTCCCATGGAATGATACACTTAGAGTTGGATTTTTTTGGTAAAAAATAAAAAGAAAGGAAGAAGTAAAAAGGCACCTTGGGCCATGGACAGCTCAGACACCAACGGGGCTGACATGAGTAATGGCCAGCATCCTGTGAGCCCTTTGTGTGCTCCTGCTCTGATGGGGTCTGTCTGGATGCTGGGGGACCCCCACCCCTTCAGGCAGTGGCAGCTCCACTTGAGCAGGTCCTGAGTCTCCTGCTATGACTTTGCTTCAGGTAGGGAGGTGATTTGGGATCTCCTGGGGTCTCTGCCCACCTCAGCCATGCACTGACCTCCTCTACCTCTCCCCACTGAAGGCATCCACTGAGGCTCCCCATTGCTCCTTGTCTGCTGGAGCATCTGAAGCATCCCAGAAATCTCACCGAAGGAGCTGGGGGGGGGGACGGGACGACACAGGAGCCATGACCCATCCCATGCCTGTTGCCCTTGCTCTGACCTCCTGGGGAGATGCAGATAACTGAACCCTGGGCAGGAAAGGGTCTTTTGGCTGCAGCCATGCCTCTGCCTGCCACATGCTGACCCAAAGGCCCCAGTACTGGTTCTAGGGAAGGCTTTTGGGGATCATACCTAAAGCAAAGGCCTATGCTGCAGGATGAGGAGGAAGGAAAGAGGAGGAAGGAGCCCTATCCCTCCCAAGGGACCTATGGAGCAAACTGGGGAATACCTGTTGCCTGCAGGGGCTGGATGGTCAGGCTGCTCTCATGTTCTACTCATCTTCCACACACGTCTTCCAACGCCTGGGGACACAAAGAAAAGAGCACAGGCAGCATCTTGTGCCCTTGCCCCAGCTACCTGCAGGAGCTGCTCCCCCCAGAGCATCCCAATCCTCCTTGAGCATCCCCATCCTCTTCAAGTACCCTCCACTGGCTCTGTCAGGGAAGGTGACAGGAAAGGTCCTGAGCTGCTCTGTCACCAGGCTTAACCCCAAATTCACCTGCTGCTGGCTGTGGGGCACAGCGAGAGCAGCCAGGGAATGGGTGCAAGCAGAGAGGGCCAGCAAGCTCATCTGCCTGGGTTTTCAAGGTCACAAAGGTGGTGGGAAGGAAAGAAAAGAGACCAAGGAAAAAAAAAGTTGACTCAGAAACCACAGGGAATTTTTTGCCTTTTTAGAATACTGGGAAGAGAAAAAATAGCCACAGATATTCAAAGCATCCAGGATAATAACAGCCTGTTTACTGTTTGCATGCAAAGATGGCAGGCAGGCAGCACAGCGCAGGGAAGAGGAATGAGGAATTCGCCGTGCTCGCGCCACAGCCCAGCCACTTCTGCTTATCCCAGCAAAGAGCCGGGTGACATTCCCGGCTGCCTGCACAAGCAGGACCTGGGTGTCCCTGCCACGACGCCAGCCATGGGCCCCAGTAGAAGGGCTTTGGGAGGCATTTGGGGCTGGAGAGGATGGAGGAGCTCCTGGTGCTGGAAGATGCTTCTTGGCTGGGGGGATGGAGCATCCCAGAGGGAGACCCAACCACCATCGAGCCATGCAGCTCCCCTAAATAACAGCACCCATTACACAGGTCCTGTTTCTGCTCCAGCACTACACACTGATGCTCTGCATGGAGGGGGCATCTTAGGGGTATCCTTGTAAATGCAACGGGATGCAAAGTCCAACTTGGCAGGGAGCATTGTTCCCCCAGCAGAATAAAGCCATGGGGGAGACCCCAACAAGGCCTGGGCACAGAGATGTCTTGGGGACCCCCAGAGAAGGCAGTGGGGCGAGAGAGGGAGGCAGGGAATGAGGGAGGGATGGGGAAGAGAAGGGTTCAGGAGGCCCGGAGGGGAGAGCTTCATTCCTGCTGGCCTGACGAGCAAGCCAGGACTTGAGGCAAGAAAAAGCACTATGGTTTGCCCAACTGGTTTGCTGGGAAGCCGACTGCAGGGCTGGCCTGCAGCACTGCCGGGCTGCCCCCACAGCAACAGGGGTTAAATGGAAAAGGAGAGAAATTCCCTTTCTCCCGAATTCTGGTGGGGGATTTTTGGCTTTCCAAAGAGCTGTTTTCCATCATAAGGATGTCATGTTGAGCTTGTCTTTCATCATCCAACTCCAGCATTTGGAAAGTGGAAAAGGAGAGGAAGTGCACGATGAGGGGGTGAGGAGGGATCAAGGCCAACAAAAGACCTGCCAAGGATGCTCCAAAGACCAAGTTTCAACCTCCAGGCTTCAAGGAGAAATGAGGAAAAGCAGGAACCAAAGCTGCAGAGACGCTGCTGTGGTGTGGCACTGGGCCACCGAGGTGCTACCGGAGGAGAAGAGGACTTGGTGTATGGCCATGGGGCCCCAACAAGTTCCTCAGCCTTGTGACCACAGGAGGGACCATACCTCCCCAAATAGCCCCCGGGCCAGACAAGTGTCTGCCTTTCACCCACAAGAGAGCTGCTGCCCCAGGACAGGGCGTCTCACCAAAGCACCAGGGTGACGGTCCTGCTGGCCCCTTTCCATCTCTGCAGGGCTGTGGATGTGCAACCCACACAAGATGTTGCATCCAGGCACCAGCCCAGACAGCAGCTTGGCAGATATCTCCAGCCACCCTCTTTTAGGAACACAGGGATGCAAGGCCTGAGGACATGGGGATGCAGGGATATGGGGATCATAGAAATCCCAGACCAGTTTGGATTGAAGGGACCTTAAAGCTCATCCAATTCCAACCCCTTGCCATGGGCATGGACACCTTCCACTAGAGCAGCTTGCTCCAAGCCCCTGTGTCCAACCTGGCCTTGAACACTGCCAGGGATGGGGCAGCCACAGCTTCTCTGGGTACCTTGTGCCAGCGCCTCAGCAACCTCACAGGGAACAATTTTCCTCTAATATTTAATCCAAATCTCCCCTCTGTCAGGTTAAAGCCATTCCCCCTTGTCCTGTCCCTACAGGCCGTTGTCCAAAGCCCCTCTTCAGGTTTCTCACAGCCCCTTTATGCACTGGAAGCTGCTCCAAGATCTCCCTGGGGCCTTCTCTTCTCCAGACTGAACCAGCCCAGCTCTCTCAGCCTGTCTCAGAGCAGAGCTGCTCCAGTCCTTGCAGCATCTCCGTGGCCACCTCTGGACCCTCTGGGCACGGAGATCAAGGACACAGGGGTGCTGGGACACAAGTTTCAAGGACACAGAGATCACAAACACAGGAATGGGAGCAGGAGCAGGAACAGGAGGTTTGGCTCCCATATGGTATTTCAGCTGTGCACTGGTGACAAGGACATGTCTTGGCATCAGCAGGAGCCACATGGGATAAAGGGATGATGATGATGATGAAACCCAGTGAGATGGTGCGGAAAGGGTGGAGGGAAATGCCTGTGATGACAGAGCGATAAAGCAGGTGATAACACACCCCACACCAGCCTTCTTTGCACCAAGGTGGGAGCTCCACCAGGCTGTTGCTCTGGCTGAAAAGCAACCCTACCAAAACTGCTGCCATATCCATAGGGGCATAGCAGAAGGAGATCAGGCATCCTCCCCCCATGGCCCTATTATCATATTCACAGATGGGGTTTTCCTTCCCCTTCCCATATTCTTGTTATGCTTCTCTGCTGCTTTGCTTGTGCAGTGCTGTGCATCTTTTGGCTCCTGGGGACTGTGAAAGCCTTGGGAGTAAGGGTCCATAGAGTGATGTGCAGGATGGTGGAGCGGTGGGCAAAACCCTCAACAGGAGCCTGTTCCCTGGATCCCTGGACATGGAAAACTTCCTGCAAACAGCCAGACCCGCTGCAAGGCTGCTCAGCATCCGGATTTGGGTAAATAGTGTGGGGCGTGAGAGCTGCGGTATGCCAGGAATGCTGCAAGCCTTTCTGGGCGGCTGCCTGCAGCTCCAGGGCAGCAGGAGCTGGGGGAGGCAGGGCAGGTATAATCTCTGGATGGGGGCCACCAGGACCCCCCCCCCCCCCCCCCCCCCCCC